>APFE031470423.1:0-33032 GCA_000404065.3 Pinus taeda | reverse complement strand
ATATGGATTCTTTTATTTTATTTAATGATAACACCAGCCCTCCAACTGATGATAAGCCGCTATCTTTGGAGCAAGGAATGCACGACAATGAGGAATCGGTTGCCAATACCCATGAAATTGTCTCAACAGCTGAGGCAACCAACAAACAGCAATAAGAACATCTCGAAACAGAAATTACAAGTCTGCCCGGTCCTCAAACAACTGAAACTCTCAATACAAACCTCAAACAAGAAGTCTCATGGTATTTGGAGTTTGATGGTTCAGTAAACAAGTTAGGAGCAGGGGCCGAAGTGTGGATTTACAATACTCATGATAATCACACACGAGGCCATGCTTATAGACTCAATTTCAGATGTACAAACAATATGGTGGAGTATGAAGCTCTTCTCTTAGGCCTCAAGTTGCTCAAAACCCTGGGAGCTACTAAAGTCTCCATCCTAGGTGATTCAGACTTGATTATACAACAAATAAAGGGTAAATTTGTCACTAATGATAGTAGAATGAGAGCTTATAGAGCTGCTGCCACCGAATTGCTCAACGCCTTCAATGAATTTAAGCTGGCCAAAATTGCACGAGACCATAATATTCATGCCCATAGTATAGCAACCTTTGCTAGCACATGCAAGCTTCCCTTTGAACCAAATCACCATTTCACCGCTGAAATAAAACAAAGACCTTCGGTCCCTAACAATGTCAAGGATTGGCAGGTATTTCAAAATTATGCCCAGATTAACAGTTTCTTAACTCTGGAGGACGAATTTTCCAACACAAACATTGACATGGATGCCATGGCCGAACCACAACAGTTAGCAGAAGAAAACCACCTAACTATAACAGCTGCAACAGCTAAACAAATCCTTAGCCCAACTGTTTTCAACAATACAAACATAGGACAGCTGAAACAAAGTTGTTCAGAGAAAACAGCTAAGATGGAGGATGAGTGTATTGATCTGAAAAGTAATGTTCTGCCCGCCAGCCTTACTCCATTGGAAGACATGTTTGATGACAATGATGTGCCCAAAAAGCCAAAGATGGAACCTATAAATGCTGCCATAGAAGAACACAACATAGGAACAGCAGAACATCCCAAAATGATTAAATTGTCCAAAAATATACCCCCTGACCAAAAACCGAAATATGTGGATTTGTTCAAAGAATTCCAAGATGTATTTGCCTGGAGTTACGAGGACTTGAAGTCCTATGACACTTCAGTAATCCAACATACCATTCCCTTAAAACCAAATCAACAACCATTCAAACAGAAACTTAGAAGAATCAACCCCATGCTTCTTCCCTTGATTGAAAAAGAAATAAAGAGAATGTACAGGTATCATTGCACCCATCATATTCTCTGAATGGGTGTCTAACTTAGTTCCCACTAGAAAAAAAACTGGAGAGATAAGACTGTGTGTAGACTTGAGAAATTTAAACCAGGTCTCTCTAAAAGACCACTACCCGTTGCCCAAAATGGATCATATCTTGCAAAGAGTAGTGGGTTCCTCTAGAATTGCTTTACTAGATGGATTTTCAGGATTTAATCAAATACTTGTTCACCTGGATGACCAGGACAAGACAGCTTTTACCACACCCTGGGGAACATTCAAGTACGTTAAAATGCCTTTTGGGCTAAAAAAACACTGGTGCTACCTTTCAAAGGGCAATGGATATTGCATTTTCTAAGGAGATACATGATTTCCTCGTAGTTTACCTTGATGACTTGACCCCATTCTGCAAATCTGACCAAGAGCACCTTAAGCACTTAAGGCAAATTTTCATGACATGTAGGAAATGCGACATTTCCTTGAATCCTAAGAAGTCCCTGTTTGCCCTGGAGGAAGGCAAGCTTTTAGGGCATATAATATCAAAAGATGGGATTAGAATTGACCTGGAAAAAATTCAAGCTATCCTTCAAATCCCTTATCCAAGAAACATAAAAGAACTGCAAGCATTCCTTGGAAAGATCAATTTCCTGAGGAGATTTATCCCAAATCTAGCTGAGCTAATAAGGTTATTGAGCAACATGTTGAAAAAGGACGCCAAGGTAAAATGGTCTCTTGAAGCCAAGTAGGCTTTTGAGAGTATAAAAACTGCCCTAACTCAAATGCCTGTCCTCACCAGTCCTCAATTCGACAGAGATTTTATCATTTTTTCCTTCACATCTGAACACACTATAGTTGTTGTCCTTCTGTAGAAAGATGATCAGGGCAACGAAAAGCCAATTGCTTTCTTTAGCCGAGCTTTGAGAGACACACCCTTGAAATTTCAAATCATGGAAAAGCAGGCCTATGCCCTGGTCAAAGCCATCAAAGATTTCAGAATTTACATCCTATACTCCTATGTGATTGCCTATGTCCCTAATGCTGTTGTAAAGGATATACTAACTCAAGAGGGACTAAAAGGCAAAAGAGGCAAGTGGATTGCCAGCATCCTTGAATATGACATTGAAATAAAGCCCACCAAGCTCATAAAAGGACAAGGGTTAGCCAAACTAATGTCCGAAACAAACATCCAAGCATTAGACATTAATCAACTGGACAATGAACCGGAGCTGGCGACTCCACAGATCAGTGAAACCTTCATGCAATCCCCATGGTACGCTAATATTTTCTTTGTATTGTTAAACTTGTGTGCTCCCCTAGGATTGTCCAGAACCAAGAAAAGATTTTTAAGGATGAAATCATCAAAATTTTGTGTCATAGATGGTGTTTTATTTTGGAAAAATCACGAAGGTATTTTTCTTAAATGTTTAACTATAAATGAAACTAACAGCATCATGAAAGAATTCCATGCAGGGGACTGTGGAGGACACTTATATTGGAAATCCACGGCTGACAAGATCTTACGGGCTAGTTATTACTGGCCCTCTTTATTTGCAGATGTAAATAAGTTTGCTGTCTCATGCCACAAATGCCAAATCTTTGAAGGGAAAAGAAAACTACTGCCCTTGCCCCTTAAGCCCATTTCAACCGAGAACCCTTTTCAACAATGGGGTCTTGACTTCATTGGAGAAATTCATCCCTCTTCCTCAGGCCAATACAAGTGGATTTTAATAGCCACCGATTATTTCACTAAGTGGATTGAAGCCATCCATGTAGGCAGCCAATGACTCCACCATTATCCCAATTCCTTGAGAGAAATATCCTTTTCTTAGATTCGGCTGCCCTGAGAAAGTTATCACTGACAACGCTGCTTCTTTCAAATCCAAAAAAATCATCAACTTTTTCCATAAATACCACATCACCTTAGGCCACTCCACATCTTACTACCCTCAAGGTAATGGCTTGGCTAAGTCTTCCAACAAAAGCCTCATCAATATCATAAAGAAACTGCTGGAAGAAAACAAAAAGAACTGGCATAGGAAGCTCACAAATGCTCTGTGGGCAGACAGACTTTCCACCAAGAAATCCATTGGGATGAGCCCTTATGAACTTGTATATGGCATGGAAGCCAAGTTCCCTTCATCTCTGGGCATACCTACTATTAAATTGTTGCAAGAAATTCAGGCTGAACCGAATGACATGCAGAGAAGAGTTAATCAAACTATTCACCTTCAGCAAACCAGAGAACAAGTCTTCAACAGAGCTCAAATACTGCAAGAGAAACTCAAGAAGATGTTTGATAAGAAGGCCAAAGCAAAGGATTTCTGGGTGGGTAGCAAAGTTCTAAGATGGGATTCACAAAGAGAAGACACGGGAAAACACGCAAAATTCGATTTTATGTGGAAAGGTCCATACATTATCATCGTTGTGCAAGGCAATAATACCTATTTTCTCAAATCTCCAGATGGCAGCACAGCTAAAGAAGGCCCTGTCAATGGTCGAATGCTAAAGCACTACAATGATCCTTTTGATTGAAAAGAGCACGCAGTGTTTTATTTTGTACATAGGATATTTGTATATACCAATGTCTCGATTTTTGTAAGAATCCATGATGCTGAAGCACGCAGAAGAAAGTAGATAGTGCTTTACAGTTTTACAGTCAGCACTAACAAGTCCAAAGTACAACCATAGCAGAAGAAACAAGGCAACCTGACCTGCTGTTCTTGGCTTCTCACAAGGAGAAACCATCCCCAAGTGGAGCCACTATTAGCCTCCTGCTGCAGCAGGTTACTCATATTTCATTATTGACATTTTTACAGACCAAATATGTCATGCTTTGCATGCTGCAATGCTCCATATTTGCTTAGTAGTCTCCAAGCGAAGAAGGCTACTCAGAGTTCATCTAACTGCTTTCCAAATTTTGAGAAATTATTCTAGTGTTGTACAAATTTCAGTTAAAGGGAGGTCCAAACAGCTTAATCTTGGTCTCCCAAGGTTTCAATTTCCTGTTTTAGAATATAGAGAATGAAAATCCGTCCAAACAGCTTAATCTTGGTAGATTCTTAGATAGGTAGAGAATCAAAGGACCCCAACAGCTTAATCTGGGCCCTCGAATGAAATAAGGGTAGTCTATAGATAGGAAAGCATAAAAAAGAAAAATTGGAATGATGGGTTTGCAAGTCTAAGTGCACCCAAACCAATAGAAGAAAAAATGTTAGGTAAGTAGGCTGGGTAGGTAGTTTTGAGGTTGCAGAATCTCAATTGCTGATCAGTTCCAGGTTTTCAGGTGTCATCTTTACTCAGGACACAATCACCAAGCAGTTCTATGTGAAAAGCTCAAAAACAGGCATAACTAACTTCCTTTCTCCATCTCCCCCAAATCATTAACTAATTCCCCAAAAGAGGTCAAGATCTGCTTGTTATCTCTTTGTTTCATCATTTTCATGTCATTAGCTTGGGTGAAGATCTACGTCACTCAAAGAAATTCCATACTCTCTCTATAAGGTTCTATTCCCCCGTTGCAGCCTAAGGTCTCCCAAACTTAGCGCTTTCTTACCATCTCCATATTGACTACTAACATTATTATTTAACTCCCTATATTTTTCCCATCCCCCTACTAAAACTATGTAAATCATCCCCTATGTAAATATCCCTCCCCCTGGTTGAAAAATAACCATAAGTACCCTCGGGAATTGTTCAGTTTGTCTAGAACTTGGCAAGAGCCCTCATGCTGCCCCTTCAAACCATCTTCTAAATACAATGGACTCCTTCCAAAGTATAAAATCCCTTTTTAGGATATCAGACCCCTTCCAAGGCCTCAAGTGCCCTTCTCACGCACATTCTTACTCCTTCTGACCGCAATAAACCCTTGCCGATTTCCTTAACACTCTGCAGATCCTAGTAACCGTAACCCATCTCGCATCGCCATATCGCAATATTCTCACCATATAAGTTATGCCCCATCCGTTGTTACCCGATGCGATATCACGATATCGGCGATCGGCAGTCGCATGTCCAAATAAAATACCTTCTCGTTCCCCGCCGACGTGATATTGCGATCGCATCGGAAGAATTTCATCGCATCACCTTCAAGTATGATCACCCCACCACGTCACATCTATACCAGGGACCCACTACTGACGTTAGCAGGCTGACGTCATCCGTCGTACTACTGACGTCATGCTGAAATCAGCAGCCAAAAAACCAAAAATTCGCGCAGGAAGAAAAATCGCACTTCAGAGCTCCGGAACAAGAAACAGAGGCAGTTTTCGATGCGCGATTAGCACGAAGTGCTAATCGCGCATCGCTACGGGAAATAGGCCATTTTGGGGAATCTTTAGAGAATCTTTTGATTCCTTGGCCCGTTTTGTGTCGAAAAAGCTCGAAATTGTCCGATTTTGCCAAATTAATCTGATTTAAAGACAGGAAAGGACCAGAGACAGAGATTAAAGAGTATTAGATCAAATCAACAGGGAAAAATCACGTCAAAGAGTATCAGCGAGCAGCGAAGACCATCAATGTAGCGGCAAAGAGTATCAGCGAAAATCTTAAATGGCATCCCAAAGCAGGAGAAAATTTAATACCTTCCAGCAAAGTCAAAGAAAGAGGGCGAGGCCACTCAAAACTTTCAAATCATGGTTATTGCACATTTAACTGGCACCAGAACAGAACTACAGATCCCGAAGCACAGTTATTCCAGCAGTACTGCATCAAGCCTCCAAGGGCCACATTGCACTCCTTTTGATTCAGCTACCTCTATCGCAGCCCAAAGGACTTACCTGCATTTAATTCCAACGACAATTAGGTTCTAGAAAAAGCTTTCCAGCAGACCTGTTTAGGTCAATTGTAATAAATGACTTTCTAATATTTTTCTTATATATACCACCCTGAAAGATGGAGTAAGGGTTGGTTGGTGAGTCAAGGAAGTTGCTTAATCTTTATCTCAACATTTTCTTCAAGCAGAGACCCGCACTATAACTGTCATACTTTCTATAATCAAAGACTGCTGAAAGCATGGATTTCGAAACTATTTGATGTGTTTAATTGGCTGAGGAGTGATTACGGAATTCTTGTGCTTCTACATGGTTCAATAAGTGTTTCTCAACTCTGTTATTTTTCATGTTTTGTTTTACCACCGTTCCGCCATCTAAATTGCAGAAAAGAAGAATAGCTTAGGATTTGTTTAACTACACCTTAAGCTCAATTTCTGCATTTTTTCATGTTTTCATCGGAAATAGTTATGAACATGTATACTTAAATGATCTTGTTTACGCTGTTTCTTTCAGATATGAATGAGAGTTTAGGAATTCTTAGCTACTCCTAGATAACCATTCATTCACTTCTCCTCTCTTTCAGTCTGATGAAAGATTCTCCTTTGCCTTTCATCTCTGATCGTCATTCCATCCTTTCAGTAGATTGATAATTGTATCATGTGTGGCTATCCTGCTCTTTAATCCTCTTGTGACTAAGAAAACGCAACAGCAAGCCTTAATCCATGACTCCATGCCCAATGGTTTGAAACTTATCACACCTTACCTTGCCTCTTTGCTAGAGATTTCTACCTTCCATCCAAATCCAAACAAAAACCCCTGAGCTAAAAGCTAGCCTAAAATCATCAACAAAGTTGAATCATTAAGAGAGAGCCCTCTCTGATTGCAGGTGGGCTAGAACCTGCAATCCAAAGAATGGTTTGTGGTTACCTCAGCCGTATCCCTACACAGGAGCCTAGGGACAACCTGAGTGATAACACAACTAAAGAAGGTTGAAAGAGAAGACGGAAAAAATGGAAATGAAGTTTTCATGAATGATGTGTTCCAGGATGATTCACATGTTGATGCTGATGTGTAGACAAAGGAAAGACCTTTGAAATGGATTGGCAAGAAATGGCTAGAGTTCTTATCCAATTAAGATTGCATGTCTATTGATAGAAGGAATTTGTTTGCATTTGTTTGGTAATGAGATGCAAGTTGCAAGTTTTTACCAAGAAGGTGAATGGAAAAAGTTGAGTAGGAGACTCATTTTATTGCTGCAACATTATATTTCATTTTAGCTTCGAAAGTACAGTGTGCTTAAGAGAAATTTGAAGGATGAAATGCATGCAAGAGCTTGATGTGCATGAACACGGGGATGCTGATAATTTCCTTGTTTTTGAACATGTATGTGTAATTAAATTACAGGGTTGATTGCTTTGACATGCATGTGATGCAATGTTGACTTGGGAGAAGTTAACTTGGTCTCCAAGATGGAGATAATGATGAAGTGTTTCATCTTTTCAAAAAGAGTCCTAATGGTCTCTTTCTACATGCTTGACTTGAAGGGTCATTTGTTTTAAAGGCATGTTTTGTGGGCTTGTTGACTAGTGCATCATTTGTATGGAGATGTAAGACATGGAGGTGTTCACAAGATGTGAAATCTATTTCTTTTGTTGAAGCACGAGTTTAGGCCATCCAGTTGTTGTCTGTATTTATGTTGTTGTTAATAGTTGTTATTAACAGCTTTTCAAACAGGTACAAATGAAAATTTTGTGGAGCAGATGTGACTTCACATTGGTTTGAGCCACCTTGGATCAATGAACAAGGCAGAGAAGTTCAAACTACCTTCTGTAACCTTCTCAACAGGAGTTCTGCATGAAGTGAGGAGGAAGACAGCTCTTCCCAGGGGGACCAGCACATCCAGGAAGGAAAGTGGTCAGAGACTTTGGTTCAGAGGCACTATTGGAAGGCAAGTGTATGGAGGCTGAAAGAAGAGGGTGAGGTACTCTCATTTACTATTCAGATCAGTATATCAGTATTTTGGAGACAAAAAGTTCTTTAGTGGGAAGGCGTGATCCAAAATGGATATTGGATAGACTTCTAAGTCTAAAGTGTTCCTCATAGAGGAAAACGAAATTCCAAGGATGCTCCTAGAAATAGCCCCATTGCAGAGATCTTTTCATTCTAAATCTACTGCAACTTGAATGGGCTAAAATGGACTTCGGATGAAGAAGTTATTGCAGAAAGAAGATTAAATTGGATGTATGAGAGACATCCAATTTCTTTGAAAATGAGGAATATAAAGAACATCATGTAAAATATAATCAACAAGTCCTTGTATTTTTACCTAAATAGATGTAATTCCTGAAGGATTTATCAGAAAAATAAACTACTCCATCAATATGATCACTAAATGTTTCAAATAAATCAGTTTTGAAATTCATATGATAGGGGGCTCTAGTGTCTAATATCCAAGTTTCGTGCCAAGAGGAAAATGTAGTGCCAGAAACATCGTTTACACCGAAATTACAATGTGCAAAAATATAGTGGGCAAATTTAGGTGACTTTCCTTTGTCTGGAGGTTATTGCTCTTTCTTCTCACTAATATTTTCTCAAGGTATGTGAAAATTAGGGGAAGTATGACCAATTTTACCACATCTATAACACTTCATAGATTGTTTATCATTTTGAAATTGCTTTTGTTTCCTGTCACCTTGATAATTATTACCCCCTGCCCCTAGATTGTTTCTTACCACGACGACTGCTAATTTTTCCATTCCTAGTAGATTCTTCTTAAGACTTCTATTATTTTTGTGTAAGACACAAAGTCTCAATATTGGAATTGGGAAGTGACTCCTTCCCAAAGGCTTTCTCTCTCTTTGCAATTTTCTCTGCAAGTTTTCAAAATTCATGGCTTTCATTTGTTCACTAGCTTAAAGAGACTCCAAGTAGGGTGAATAGGTAGGGTATAGGGATTTAATGAATGTAGTGAGTTCCAGATGAACTTTAACACCAGTGGAATCAATATAATGATAAATGGCTTTAATGTTTTAGGTTAACTTCATTGGACCATTCTCTTTCAATTCCAAAATAAATAATTCATCATTAATTGTTTGATTTCCAACTCTGAATGGGAGTCATAAAGATCTTTTAGATTCTTTAATGCTTCAAATGTTGTGGTGCTGGAAATAATATATCCACTTACCTCTTATGTTACAGAAGCAGAAATCAAAGCATATGCCTTTTTATCTTTACTCTTCCAAATTGCAGGTTGTTTTTTCATATTTAGGTTGTTATGGTTCGCTGTCATTCTTTCCTTCACACACGCCTTCCCATAAATAATTAAAAATAAGAGTATTTTTAACTTTTCAAAAACATTCTTGATAATTGTCCTTCCCACTCAGAACAACACCTACTATCAAGATCAAATAATTCATATTAGTAGTAATATTTGGTAGCCAAAACTAATTCAATAAATAGAACTCACACCACTAAAGAACCCTTAGAAACTTCCATTATCTTCTAAAAGCACAAAATTGTTTTTTACATATCCATACAAAAGTTAAAAATTATACTTCATCTGTGTAATTCTTGCAAGGACATCAAAAATACTATAGCAAGATCTCTACACCAAACTAGTCTAAGAAAATGTCAATCACTTACATATTAGCATTCAGAGAGAGAGCAACCATCATCATGACAATGCAACTGTAATGGTCAGTAGAAGCAATAAACAATGCATCTCCCACTCACAACATTTCATTTCAGAAAAGAGATCTCTTGGAAACATCAATGAATCTTTTCAAGAACAATGAATGAAGAGGAAAATGATTCCTTTGTGCTCTCATTTAGGCTCTCACAAAGCATAAATTACCTCACCATATCCTTGCAGGAATTCTGGCAAGAAGTTCAAATGAGAATTCTTGTATCACTTTGAAAAACATAAACTCCATTGATCAAGTTCGACTCCCAATAGATGCAAAATCAAAACATGGTGTTTATAATTTAACCAGTGCTTTGATACCATTGTAAATAGGTCTATGAATAAACTCCACTACGAAAAATTGATCTATTAGAATTGAAAACACTTAGTTATTCAAATGAGGAGAAGGTAGGAGACAACTTTGTCTCAATAACCTCTCAGTAACTTATTAACGTAAAATAAAACTATTATCTAATTTATAATGTACAAAGCAATCCCGAAGGATTAGTTAACATTCACAATACAACATTTCTTAAAAATCATATGGTTGAATTCAACTTCAATATTTTATCATGAAGAGATGCTTCAATAGTAATATTTATAGAGATTCATTGTAAAATGAAATACTATATTTCATATAACGAATAAAATCCTTTTATAATGGGAAACTTTAATTTAAACATAATAGTTATGACACCTTGCAACGTTCTTTGATATGCATATTAATGAGTTTTTTTTTATCAGAGGGAAAAAACCAACAATTTTCATTAAAATGGAAAGTTTTTACGTAATCTTTGAAAGAAACATGATAGCAGGGCACCCAAGCCGGCCAAAATACTCCACAAGGATTAGTAGGTATAGCCTATCAAAAGGGAAACCAACCATTACAATACAGGTCATCAAACCCCAACATAAAATAGAAAGAAAAAAGGGCACAAGGCCTACAAACAAAAATACAAGCGGAAGATGATCTGACCGGATTAGATGTGCTTAAATATGTTTTGACAGGCCTCATCACACGCACATGTGAAAATGATCCATGAAAATCAACCAGAAGATGCTCTGATTAGCAAGGATGTGCCTAGAGATGAAGAAAGGGAACCTTGGCCACGTCGGAATATACTATGACTGGCAAGAAAAACATAGTCAAAAGATACTCTGGTTTACAAGAGCAAATAAGTCGAAATATACTCGGACGAACAAGTAACAATTGGAGATGCTCCGATTTTCCACTTCATTACTTACAACAGTTAGCATGAAGTCATATCATGATAATTAAAATAGGGATCCAAGGCCCGAAACCCCCAAAATAGGGATTCAAGGCCCAAAACCCCCAACAACAACCCCAACATGGGTTTGCAAACCCTAACAGAGAAACTAAAATAAGAAAGGGTGCAAGGCCTGCTTAAGAGACCCTAAGGTTTACTGAAAAAATGAGTCGAAACCCTATTAAGAGCCAAGACAAGGCATCCATAAAGCCCTTAGAGGAAGAGGTGGTAGATCTACAACAAGAAACAACAAGCATCGTTGCCGACACCAACGAAGGGAGTAACAACCTATCAAAAATGAAATAGGGCCAAGGCCCAAAACCAACTGTGGTGACTACCAATACAACAACCTAGATGCACCCATATGAATGGCCAGTGACGATGGCAACATGAAAATGGAGTAGCATCAAAAGGAATCCTTGAGTAGAAGCCTCGAAGCTAAAGGCACCCAGTGCAATAGAAAACCCCAATGAAAATGTATTTTTTCCCTGAAAAAAGTGGTTGAAGAATAAGGAGAATGATGCCACCATGCGAAACCCTAAATATATAGACTCAAACATGAATAAATCATCAATGGAAGCATGGGGACCTCGATGAAGGTAGCGGACACAACAAACCACCCAATCATGCACAGAGAATCACCAAATCACTTGACTATGTCATAAAGATAAACAAAGAATAAATAACAACATCCACATGAAACCTTTGACATCGTCGACAGACAGAGGCAGACAGAGTATCGAGGCAGCTAGTGTTCCAACCACCTCAGTGCATCCTAGGTTGAGAAGCAGAGAAGCAATGACTAACACAACAACTAATACCTTTATTTCTTCCTTTCTCTTCTTATGCATCTTAACGAGGTTATAGAAAATAAATATATCACATCTTTACGTTCTTTGATAATTATGTCACATTGGTTTTCACATTATTATTTATATTATCTATATATATATATATATATATATATTATATATATTATATATATATATATATATATATATATATATTAAATATTTAGTTTAAACCTAATAAAATTAAAATTAAAAAGTTAAAAAAATATTCTTGATTTTAAAATTTAATAATTTTTTTCCATTTAATTCAAACATATAAAGATATTAATTAAAAAATCATATATATATAAAATTAATTTTTAATAATATTTTACAAGTTTAGTGGGTGTAGCTTGAGTGGTAGGGAAGAGTTGCTCTTACCCTCCCCATTTGAGTTCTAGTCCCACTATTCTATGTGAAAGATAATTTACTCACCTAAACTCAAGGTGAGTTTTCCATAAAATAAATAAGATCAATCTCTAATATAATCATAAAAATAAATAATATCGATCCATAATATGATGATGATGATGATGATGGCTAACGTCCACTGAGACCAAACTTTGGTCTATTAGACCTAAAGAAACGAACTATTTAGTTTGATTTAAGATTTTATTCCTATGCTCAAAAAGCTTGGAGAGAAGCCTCCCGAGCTCATTGTAATTTCGACAACGTAAAAGACTAGGAAGGTCAATATTGCAACAAAGATTTTGAAACTGAGATCTAATGTGGTTGTACGCGGGGCAGTCTAAGAGGAAGTGATTTTCATCCTCGATGTTCATATTCTCACAGAGATGGCAGAACCTTTCCATCCATGGTGTTTTACGAACTGCCCAACAACTCATTTCACTATGGAGCTCATGAGAGTTCGTTCTAATCTTGACTATAGTAAACCACAATTAAGAAAAAAAATCTCAAATAAAATTAATTTTATTAAATTTTAAACAAATATTACGTAATAATTTTAAACAATTTGCATATTAAACAATCCTATTATTACAACTTTTGAAATATTATGAAATATCTTACATAATTATTTTGAATAATTTATAAACGGGACAATATTATATAATAATTTTACACAATTTAAAATAATTAACTTACTAAATTTTATTCTTATCATATTGATTGCTATGTTTTATAATTTTTAAAGAAAGCAAATATTTTTCATATACTAATTAAAGAAAAATTATATAAATAAATATCTACAAAATTTTAAATTTTAAAATTTAAAGATGGTTTAATTGGTGATTAAAGTAATGTGAACATTGTGATAATTGAGCATTCTAAGGTTCAAACATTCTCAATTGTAACTCAGTTTCATGTCTAGAGGTTTATTGGTAGCCACATGTCACGTGCGCTGTGTGGGATATAAAAAAACAACTTTTTTAAATCTTAAATTTTATTTTTCAAAAATAAAAAGTAAAAAATCTTGGAGAATTTATACCACTATTATACCATATATAATTATTTCATTATTCACAATCAGAAGTTAAATATTATTTATCTTTATTTTACTGGATATATTATTTCAGTTAGAACTATTTCAAGATTATCTATTATATATTTATTAATCTATATCTATTATATATATTATAATATATATATAATATTGTATTAATAATTAGTATGAAGTATTAAGAACTTATACATACGAAAATCAAACACACCCTAAATGTTAACATAAATAAAACTTATCTAAAATTATATATAATAAATATTTTTACAAATAGTTTAAAAAATAATAATTCTATATTTAATTTAAAAAAAAAAAAACATAACTTTATTTAAAAACTATAAAACTAAGCTTTTATTCGACGAATATTTAAAAAATAATTATAAAGCCGAACTAAAACATAAGATATATTAAATTTTAATATTTTAATATAATTACAATCTTAGATAATAAGTTGAACAATTGTAAAAATATAAATGTAAACTACGTTTTTAAAATATTTCATAACATTTTATTATTATATTTAATTAAACTATTGTATATTGTACATATATATAGAAATGCCTTATAAAAAGGTGGCATATCAAGCTCTCATCAAGTTTATAATGCAGTCGAAAGTTATCGGTAATCTGTATTTCTTTGTAGTATTTATCTTCAGGAAATAAAAGGGTGTTTTCCTCACTAAGTATTTTGGAAAAATACTCACAATGAGTAATATTTTACAAGGAGCAGTATCTTTAGGTTAGCTCTCATTATTATTTTATTAAAAAAAGGGAGTTCTCAGCACATTGGCTATTCAGGCTTTAAGGGTTTTTTATGAAAGTTAGTTAGATAATGAGAAGATCAGTCTCTTTAAAGTGATTAAGAATAATGGATATAATAAGAACCTAAGTCTCAAGGCCTTCTTAAAGGTGATTAAAGGGCCAAGGATAGGGAAAGAACCCAAGGATCTTGTTAACAGTTTTCAACTCATTTTTATTTAAGGGGCCACAATCCTCAAAAAGCATAAGGTCTCTTCCACCTTTAGGCCCTTATTACCGTTCGTGGTTCCCAAAGATCCATTAAAGACTTACTGGACCCTAAAAATATGAAAATTGTTTATGCAATACCATGTTCCTACGGGACCCCTACATTGGAGAAATTGGCCGCTCCATAAATCTAAGGATTCAGGAGCATGCAACCAACATCAACCTTTGTAGGACTCGGTCATCGGGTTTGACTGATTATGATGACAAGACAAAGCACCACATTTATATAGAATAGTCCCAGATCATTGCTCGATTGATCATTTCCATCACCATAAGTTTAAGGAGGCCATTGAAATTAAGATAAAGCCAAATACTCTGAACAAAGATGATAGATGGAAAATTAACAGGTACTAGATGGCAACCATTTCCTCCTAAAGATCTTTTGTTTATGAGGACTAATTGGATTTTTCTCATTGTTTCTTAGTTGAATGCAAACAGTCGAAAAATAATTAAACTAATTAATTAATTATGGAATTAACTTAATTTTGGTCCCTTTTCTTATCTCTTGGTCCAGTCCTATTACCCCAATCTAATGTAGTCGTTTCCTGGTCAATTATAGTCGTTTCCTGGTCAAATATAGTTGTTCCTGGTCAATTATAGCCATTAGATAACTTGCTCTCTATTTATATTGTAGCTATGATCTGGTTCTTCAACTTGTCCTGACGATGAACCACACTCGTTGGTTGGAAACGCGTTGACAAATAAATTGTGATGTGATTTCTGTCGAAAACCCTCTAAAAAATATTATTATTATAATAATTAATAATTATTATTTAATTATATTATTTGTTATTTAATTATTAAATATATTTAATTAATATTCAATTTGAAATTATGTAATATAACGTTAAATTCTTTAATAATTCATATTTATTTTGTTTAATGAGTAATAATAATTTTTTTTTTTTGTAAAGTATGACTAAATCTATTAAAAAAGGAGCAATATAGTACAATCATGCCTGGAAACAGGCAATGCCAAGAGAAACAAGATCATAGGCAGCCGGAAAGGATATGCATCCACCTCGGCTCCTAGAAGCGAAGAGAAGAGAGAAGAACATAGCATGAAGTGACTAGAAAAACCAGAGAACAGAACAAAGCAAATGTTTCTACCCAACATGGGAGGGATCAGCTATGCGGCATTTTTTTCCTTTCTTTTTGCCCACTTTGACCCATTCTGGAGGACACTGATGAACTGGCGTGATTTGCAAACTGAGCTGGGTTGCTTGAGATATTTCCTTGTCTGAGTCCGAGGTGGAGGATTCATGATTCCTTTTCTGGGCACAAGGCTGGATGGAGCAATCCTCAGGGTCAGCCGATGGCGGTTCCGGCGCTGTCGTGGTCTCCATTTCTTCCTCATTTATCTCCTCTTCATCCGAGGTGAGATCAACATCATCCATGGGGGGAGGGTCATGAGGCTTCCAGCTTTTGGATTTCTGCTTATGATTGGCTTTCTTTGTTGGGGCAGGCTTCGAAGGACAAGAGCTCTGGAGATGCCCTGTGAGATGGCAGTTGCGGCAGCGGAACGCTGTGTTCTCATAATCCAAGTACTGGGTCCAATGAAAGTCTCCAATTTTGAGAATGATCTTGTCCGGGAGTCCTTTGCTGATATCTATTTCTGCACAAATTCTGGCAAAGGTGTATAAGCCTTTTTCCCCTCTAGAAATATCTGTGTCGAGGTAGCGGCCTAGAGAGTTGCCGATTCCTTGGAACACTGCAAAGTGCCATAGATGAGCTGGGAGATTCGGAATTCTGACCCAGATTGGGAGCTTGGTGATGATTGCCGAAGATGGATCGAAGTCCGGGAACCAGGGGGTGAGGAATAGACCTGCTGAGCCCCAGAACCAAGGCCCTTCTTTTAAAGCTTTTTGGTAGTCCTCCTCAAAAACAAACACCGTTATGAAAAAGCCCTTTGAACACAGTAGGACCTTGCAATTGTTGGTCCAGTTAGAGTGAATCCACTGGTAAAGATCTGCTGTCCGTGGCCATAACCCATTGAACCTGCAAATAATGCCTTGCTCAGCAAGCTGTTGGGTTTGCTCATCTAAGGTTGGATGCGCTATTTCAATGGTGGGAGTCTCCTCAAGTTTGTCCACCAGAAAAGGTTTGGGCGCCTGAGCTGGTGGTACTATCTTTTCCTGCCTCGGTGAATGGACAGCATCCTTGTATGAGAATGCCTTGGCTGAGGAAGACTGTCCTGCCGCTCCCCCTCTCAATAGAAGGGAAAGGCTAATGGTGGCATCTCTTTTAACGCTGTAGAATGAAAGGGGGTGGAGATCCTCTAGTTGTTTACCTTCGTGGAGAAGTCGTTGAGCTGCCGAAGGAATTCCCAGCTTAAGTTCCAGTGCATGCATGAGGTCCTTCACTAGGTCCTGAGAGCCTACCCAATGCAGCATGGTTTTGCCTGTGAGGAGCTTGATCTGGATCTGAAACGAGGCTGTCCAGGAAGTTATATCTCTCTCAGGCATTTCGTCAAACAGTTCAGGCGCTAAGTCCAAACGTCTGAATTTGGGAACCCTCGCGTGATCATTCTCCAAAGCGAAGCTGTTGGGTATCAGGCTCTCGATGCGTTTGAGGAGAATACTACATGCATGCCGAGAGTCCTCCTGTCCACCATCTGTTCTGAGTGGAATCATATAGACAGGCATTGCATTGCGCTGCTGGCGATCTTCGCTGGTAGCCCTTTTCACATGTAATCGAGAGCTTGCCCCCAATTCGATGCAAATGTTTTCTGGCCACATAACAAAGTCATACCGATAACTGGACTGATGCCCTCTTTGTTCCCTGTATAATTCAAAATTTTGGAAAACCCCAGTTCTACCAGAAGCAAAGAGAGTTGCAGGTCGATGCCTCGAGAAATGGTGAGCGTAGGAATTTGGCCGGAAGCACAGTTCTCTGCTTTGAAACGAAACCCGGATCCTCTGGAAAGAAACCTGGATTTCACCAGGAAGTTGCAAGACAGGGTTAAACCTGTGACCTTGCAGTGGAGTCCACGCATCAAATCCCCGACCCTGACCGGAAGGCAGAACCAGCGCCACGAAGGCAGAACAGAGCTCAGAGCAGAGTCCAGAGTCCACCTGTGAGCCTACCGCAAGGCGAAAAAAGACGGGGAAATCTGTCACGTTCAAAAGGAGAAGCGGCGAATCAGTGGAACTTAGGAATGCTGCCCACCCTTGGCTTATGATCTCGACTTCATCCGCAGCAGGAACCCTCGATAACCAGAAGGCGGCCGCAGAGATGGAGGCGGCAGGGCAAAGGCTAGGGTTCGAAATCGCCATCGAAAAAGATAATAGTAATAATATTAATAAGTGATAATAATCTTAATAACAATAATTATTTTAAAATTATTATAATAATCTTTAATTTTTAAATCATTAATTATAAACTAATTATTAATTCATTTATTATTATTAATAAATCATAATGAATTAAGTATTAATTATTAATTCATAATTATAAATTCTATGAATAACATTATACCTTACGATAAATATGAACTGTTAGATTAATAAACTTAATGGATTTATACTAAAAACCCAAGGGAATAATATTAAACTCGGGGGATCAATATTATAAATTCAAGCTATATAAACCCTAAGATAAATATTATAAACCCTAAAAAAATTATTCTTGACCATGGTTGATTTTAATATTATGACAATCTTTATCACAATGTGGCGTTGGACCATGGTTGACCATGATTGGTTTTCACATGGAAACCATTTTTGTAACAATCCAACATAGGACCATGGTTGATTTTAATATTAAAACAATCTTTGTCACAATGCGACGTTGGAGCATGGTTACCATGATTGATTTTCATATGGAAACAATCTTTGTAACAATGCGACATTGGACCATGGTTGATTTGCATATTGAGAAAATCTTTGTCCAAATGTTATGTTGGACCATAGTTGACCATAATTATAAACCCAATGGATTTATATTAACCCAAAGATTAATATTATAAATCTTATGAATAATATTATACCATATGAATATGAACCCTTATGCTTGAGATTGGGTGGGTTTTGTTGAGAGAGAGAGAAGCATGTGTCCAATGGATTCACATTATAAACCCATAGTATAAAAACCCAAGGTACAAATATTATAAACTCAATGGATTTATATTAAACCTTAAGATTAAAATTATAAATCTTATTAATAATATTAAACCCTGGGGAATAATAAACACAAGGAATTATAAACCCAAGGGAATAATATTAAACCCTAAGGATCAATATTAGAAACCCAAGGTATATAAACCCTAAAATAAATATTATAAACCCTAAAATAAACATGGCTGACTTTGGATTACCATTGTTGATTTCAATATTAAAATCAAACATGGTCAACAATGGTTCAATGCCACATTGTGACAATGTTTGTCTCAATATGAAAATCAACAATGGTAAACCATAGTCAACCATGTTTATTTTAGGGTTTATAATATTTATGTTAGGGTTTATATATGGTGGGTTTACAATATTGGTCCCTTAGTTTTAATATTATTCCCTCGGGGTTATATTCCCTTGGGTTTTTAGTATTAATCCTTTGGGTTTATTATTCCTTTAGTTTTATAATATCAATCCCTCACGTATATTAATATAAGAATTCATATTCCTAGGTTATAATATTATTCATGGACTTTATAATATTAATTTCTTAAGTTCAATATAAATCATGGTCAACAAAAGATTTATATACATTGGATTTATAATATTAGTCCTTTGGGTTTCATATTATGCCCTTGGGTTTATAATACCTTTGGGTTTTAGTAATAACCCCTTTGGCATATAATATCAATCCCTTGGGTTTATTATTCTAAGGGTTCATATTCCTAGGGTATAATATTATTCATAGGGTTATAATATTAATCCTAGGATTTAATATTCATTGGATTTATAATTATGGTCAACTGTGGCCAATCATCTTAATTTTAGGGTTTATAATATTATCTTATGGTTTATATAACTTGGGATTATAATATTAATTCCTTGGGTTTAATATTATTCCTTTGGGTTTATAATACCTTAGGTTTTATACTACAAACTCAAGGAATTATCAACCATAGGGAATAATATTAAACCCTAGGAATTAATATTAATACCTTGGGTTTATAATATCAATCCCTTTGGTATACTAATCTAAGGGTTCATATTCCTAGGGTATAATATTATTGATAGGATTTATAATATCAATCTCTTGGGTATATTAATCTAAAGATTAGTATTCCTAGGGTAGGTATAATATTATTGATAGGATTTATAGTATTAATCCCGTAGGTTCAGTATAAATCATGGTCAACCAAGGGTTAATATACGTTGGATTTATAATATTAGTCCTTGGGTTTAATATTATTCCCTTGGGTTTATAATACCTTGGGGTTTTAGTGTTAACCCTTTGGGTTTATTATTCCATTGGGTTTATAATATCAGTTTCTTGGGTTTATTAATCTATGATTTCATATTCTTAGGGTTCCACATTTACTAATGTGGTTGTGCATATGATTGATATACACCTATCAACATATATAATTAATAATAATAATTTTTATTTATATTTGTTTTTTGTAATGTTATTATTATTATCATATGTTTATCAATATGAATGTTATTATTATTAGTAATATTACATCTATACCATAAATGTCTATCGGTATTTTTCAACCACATTTATCAATGTGGTTGTGCATGTGATTGATATACACCTATCAACGTATATCAACCACATTTATCATGGTTCAACATGATCTTCATGTTGATTATCTTGACCAAATTGATCATGATTATGATGTGTTAGTGTTCAAATTAATATATTATTAATGTGTAAATTGATAGATCAATGTAATAGATTAATAAACCCAAGGGATCCGTATCATAAATCCAAGGGAATAATAAACTCAAGGAATTAATACTAAAAACACAAGGGATCAAAAACCCAATAGAATATTAAATCAAAGGGATAAATATTATAAACCCAAGGTATAAACATTATAAACTCAAGGGATTTATATTAATCCCTAAGATCAATATTATAAATCTCATTAATAATATTAAACATTGGGGAATAATAAACCGAAGGGATTAATACTAAAAACTCAAGGGATTATAAACCCAAGGGATTAATACTAAAACCCCAAGGGAAGGGAATAATATTAAATCCTAGGGATCAATATTATAAATCCAAGGTATATAAATCATAAGATAAATATTATAAACTCTAAAATAAACATGGTTGACCATGGATTACCATTGTTGATTTCCATATCGAGGCAATCTTAAGATTGTTTCAATATGAAAATCAAGCATGGTTAACCATGGTCAACGATGGTTCAATGTCGCATTGTGACAATGTTTGTCTCAATATGAAATTCAACGATGGTAAACCATGGTCAACCATGTTTATTTTAGAGTTTATAATATTTATGTTAGGGTTTATATACATTGGGTTTATAATATTAATCCGTTGGGTTTAATATTATTCCTTTGGGTTTATATTCCCTTGGGTTTTTAGTATTAGTTTTTTGGATTTACTATTTCCTTAGGTTTATAATATCAATCCCTTGAGCATATTAATCTAAGGGTTCATATTCCTAGGGTATAATATTACTCATAGAGTTTATATTATTAATCCCTTGGGTATATTAATCTAAGGTTTCATATTCTTAAGGTATAATATTATCCATGGGCTTTATAATATTAATCCCTTAGGTTCAATATACATCATGGTCAACCAAGGGTTTATATACCTTGGATTTATAATATTAGCCCCTTGGGTTTGTAATACCTTGAGGTTTTAGTACTAACCCCTTGGGTTTATAGTATCAATCCCTTGGGTTTATTAATCTAAGGGTTCATATTCCTAAGGTATAATATTATTCATAGGGTTTATAATATTAATTCTAGGATTTAATATACATTGAGTTTATAATTATGGTCAATTGTTGTCAGCCATCTTTATTTTAGGGTTTATAATATTTATCCTAGGATTTATACACCCTGGGATAATAATATTAATTTAGAATATAAGTTTTTTGGATTTATTAATCTAAAGGTTTATATTCCTAAATTTCCACATTTTCTAATATGATTATGCATGAGATTGATATACAATTAATCACATATATAATTAATGTAATTAATAATTATTATTTATAATAATAATAATAATAATTCTTATATATTCATTTTTTTTAATATTATTATTGTGTTTAAGATTATATATATCAAATTGGTGTATGAGACCCTTATAATATAGTCTTTTGGATTTATTAATCTAAAGGTTTATATTCCTAAATTTCCACATTTTCTAATATGATTATGCATGAGATTGATATACAATTATCAACATATTAATTAATGTAAATAATAATTATTATTTATAATAATTTATAATAATATTCTTATTAATATTCATTTTTTTAATATTATTGTTTTTAAGATTATATACATCAAATTGGTGTATGAGACCCTTTGTTTGTGGGACAAGGGACCCACCTTCGCGCAAGGATTTGACTGCTAAGTCTATGAAGGCATACATACTCTACCCCCTCTCGTTTTGAACGCGTGACCTCTTAAGAAAAAACACATACTCTTAACCATTAGGCCTACTCAAGCTCTCTATAAAAACTTATTTACCACATTTATAAATATGAAATCTAAATGAAATACCCTGTCTTCTGCCCATGAGGAAAGGATAAATTTGTTTTGCCACTCAACCTTTTAATGGCATCGCCATTTGAACGCAACAATTCATGTTCGTAGGATCTGAAGTTGAACGTCATTATTTAATTAATGAGGTAGGATATCACGTATGGCAATTAAACCGGTTCGAGAAAGAGAATAAATAAATCTAGTGGAATTCTCTCAGGGTTCGGAACCTATTATATTTTACTATTATTTGGGTAAGGCACAGCATCCGGATATAACATAATATTATCCCATGTAACATTTATTGTCCAACTATTATAACATTTTTATTTGATATTATGCTAATTAGGTTAGTAATATGTATTTGGGATAATAATATATTTATTTAAATAGCTTCTCATCCATGATTTTAAATTTGAAAATATAAATATAATTTTTGTTTTATTTTGTTTATATATAACAGTGAAATTTTAGGGTTTTTTAATAATATTAAAAATTAGCATTTGCAGTGAACGATGCAAAGGAAATGCCGTAAGGCATAGTGTGTGGAAGAATATTGAAATGTGAATAGACTTATGCGGGTTTTTTTTCGAAAGCAAGGGTTGATGATGCCGACTTTTAATTTGAGGAAGCCATGCCGAAAACTATTGAAAACGAATGCAAGTAGCTGCAAATATGCATTGAACCTGTTTAGAGACCTTTGTTTGTAGTTGGTAAAAATTGTGGAGTTAGAGGTGAAGATAAATGAATGAATCAATGCGAACAACAACCGGGAAACCATATTGATTTGGAAAGGGCTACTTAAGAAATCATTATTCAAATGGGAAACTAAATTAGTATGAAGATATATCGAAAACATGTATTATATTAATTAAAGTCAACTGATTTTGACAATAGAATACGTTAAAACCCATTGACAATGAACTAGGTGTGAGGATATAAACTATCAAAATGGTATTGATCTTGAAACATCCATTTTTAAGTTTCAAAAGGAAAACACAAATAGGTGCGAGGACATAAAATATCAAAATGGTATTTGATGTTGAAACATCCTTTTTTAAGTGTGAAATGGAAAATACAAATAGTGTATTGTAACATCCTTTTTTCAAGTTTGAAACGAAAAACACAAATAGTTGTGAGGACACAAACCATGAAACGGTATTTGATCTTGAAACATCATTTTTAAGTTTGAAATGGAAAATACAAACAGTGAACTGTAACAAAAGAGGTTCGAGAAGGAATATAATAGCGTAAAGAACATTGTGCTTGTCATTCCATATTTGAAGTATGAAAACACGGTGGAGGTAGCGAAGATGTGAAGAAGCAGTAATGGACCTGCAAATTGTATGTTTTGTTAGAATTAGGAATATGAAAACCAGGTGTGGAAATTTATTAGTAATACTTTGTAGGCGAGTTGTGTTAAAATTAAGCTGGAACTAATGGAAAATGAAGATACCTTTGCTATGGGGATTTATATATTGTTAGTGGAAGATGCACGGTGAATTATGGCAGGTTGAACACCATTTGGAGGTTAATGCGTAGCTGGAGATGCATTTTTTTTTTTGCTTGACAGGCTATTTGTCGTTGTGCAGGTAGGTTATTTCTGAGTCCATGTGGCATGTTGCAAAAGAAAGAAAAGGTTAGAATGAGATGTATAGATAATACAAAGACATTCTAATATTGTTCATTTATTAATATTGATCAAAGTTGGTTGTTGTTGAAAGATATGAAAAGAACGCGATGAAATAGAATGAGGTAACTAAGTGGAGGAAACCTTTTGTTGATGTCAAAGTATGGGTTGGAGCAGATTATCTGGAGGCGACATTGAACGAAGAATGTCTTCCGCATGTTTTCTGCGAGAAATGTTTTTGTTGTCCTTCATTTTACTGTAACGATCGAAACTGAATGGGGGGTTAATCCAAAGATCTTGTAGAGAAGGCACTCTTGAAAGAGCTGTGAATGTGAGACCTTGACATTATGTTTTTCCAATGTCAACTGTTGCTTTTGGAAGTGTCATACCTTGAGATTTATGTATGGTTAAAGCCCAAGCCATCTTCAATGGAATTTGTGCACGTCCATTTCTTTTTACTACTGGAATAGGAAAGTGAGTGGGGTTTCTTTCATCCTAAGGAGGCCCAATGTATTTTGGAAAATCTACGACAATAAATGGTGGAATTTGTGGTGGTGCAGTTGATTCTTTGTAAAAGATAGTTACAATTTTTCCGAGGGAACCATTAACAAGTCCAGCTGAAACCCAAAGGTTGGAAGTCAACATAACTTTTTCACCATTGCATAGCAACACAATTTGCTCAAGTTGCTCATATTCAGAGGAAATACTGGAATATGTGTTGTCATCTTCAACAATGGATCTTGCAATTGGAGTGTTTAGAGATTTCATCATTTGCTTATTATGGACCATTGTTTGAGAATTTGTTGGAAACAGATGCATAGAGTCCTAGAATGAACATATTTCTTCTTCTGTTAAAAAGGAATCTGTGCGCGACATGAGTACATTGCAGTCGTCGATTGTTGGATTTGCATCTCTAATGTTATGTAGAATGTTCCTAAAAGCAACCTGTGCGATGTCGTCGCCTTGTTGACGAAATATCGTGTCTAATGTGATGACTATGTTGAAGGTGTTCCACGGTGCACTTCCGTGGCTCGTCCCTGCATATAGAGGTATTTCTTTGACGGGTGGCAGCTGACCGAGATCACCAACCAATATTTTGGAACAACCACCGAAAGGAGTGTTTCTTTGGTGGGGAAATGCTTCCCAAAGATGTTCATCAATATGGCTGAGAAGCTTTGGCCCAATGAAGCTCATTTCATCGATTAGTATGTATCTTATATGCTTGAGTTCTTCTTGGAATTTTGCAAGAGCATTACCTTCTAAGGGCATAAGATCCTTTAGAGGAAGGTGCAAAGAAGAATGGATTGTTGATGCTTGTATGTTGAAGGCAGCAACCCCTGTAGGGGCGAGGAGCATGATCGGTGAAGGTTCTGGGCTTGCTAGGCCTATGAGCATATCTTTGATGCAATTAATGAGGAGGGATTTCCCCGTACCATCAGTGCCTTGTATTATCATTCTGAGAGCGGGTAAATAATCCTTCCTAGCAAAATGATTAGAAATAATATTTAGAGATTTTCTTTGCATTGGAGATAATGTAGTAAGGGTCGCCAGGATATGTTGATGTGTTTGAAGAATGCGGTGGATGGATCATGAAAGCCACGAAGACCAAGCATGTCAAGGTCATTTATGAGAAGCTCATTTGTTGGGTGTAATTGGGAAAGTAATTCCCATTCATTTATTTCCATGGTGTCTGCTGCATTGGCTTCATTTATAGCTAAGGTATCATTTGTGACAAATTCAATATCAGATAGTGTGCGGTGTTGATGCCAAGGATTGTAGAATGGACGAAATGTTTCCCAATTTGCGATGAATTCTGTAGCAGAATCTCCTATATCTTGTACAATATGGCGAAAAGGTTTGTATAGCATAAGTTCAACCCTGCAAAAGTCAGCGTAGCAAGGTTCTATTGTGGATGGTATGGAGGAGTAACGTGGTATGGCCCGAACAATTGCTTTTGTAGGCCTTTGTTTCCATTTGTTTGTTTTGCGACGAGGATCATATGACCAGGACCTTGCCAATTCTATTAGCGATGTGGCCTCTAGGGTAGAAGGGCATTGGATATATGTATCTATGATGTGTGGGGACGTAGTGGAGGTGGTGTTCATTTGCGGAAGGCACAGGAGAATTTTCTGGCTTATATTTAAAGAAACGAATGGTTGGCTACATAATGTCAATGGAAATTTTTGCAGCATATGGCAGGTTTCCTGTGCTCCAATGTCACAATCAACAAGGGTTTCTGCAAGAAATTTTCGAAATGTGGATGTTGCCGGGTCAGCAGTGGGTGAAGCCAAGACAATTCTACGTAGCATGTGGTGGAAGCTTTCAGATTTTTTTTCTGCTTTGGATGCATATTTGGCGATATATTTTTGTACAACGTGTATGGAGAGTACTGGTTGGCAGTCAACATTTGCACGCCAAATAGATAGGATGGTAGGGTTATGGCTATTGAGTCGATCGTCGTTGCGAGCAGGGGTGTATGTTTTTTGGCCATTGGAATCAATGAATAAGGCCGGTTTTGGATGTAATTCCCACGGTGCTTTATAACGACATTGGAGTGAGGATCCTTTTTTTCTTAGGCACATGCTTTCCGAGCATTTTGTGTGACATTCAACACAATTGACGAGTTGTTCATAGTCACTGGAATGATTGGTTCTGAATATTTGCTGTGTGGACAATAGACAAGGGTCTTTGGGATCTGTCCAAGCATTTGGTTGGTTTGAAGTCGAAGGAGCACGAGGGTTCCAAGCCGAAATATATTTGTCGAAGATCTGCCTTGCAATATCTACTGCTTCTGTTTCTTCCCAGTTGAGGTTTTCCATATCAGGTGCATTTTCTATCCAAAGGAAACCATGGATGTGTGCAGATCCCCTATGTTGCCATTCATACCTATCAAGTATGCGTTTTTGTAAGTTAATTTTGCAATAGGTGAGGAATGTTGTTTAGAGTTCTCGGAGAAAAAAAAAATGCGGTAGAATGCGTACCTGTACCAGTAATCTTTTGTATTCAAGTGTTTCTCTAAGATAATCTCACGAAATGCTGTGAATCTATGGTGCATATATAGTGATGTTAAATGTGGGTTATAGATAATGTTATCATTTCTCCACTTTTGTTGTTTTGCAATATCAGAAGGAAGACATCCGGACATGATTGCATGAAGATCAGGCCATTTTGTATCAGCTGCACTCAATGTGAAGAAGAACGTTGGGCAACCGAGTTGAGATATCATGTCCGTTAGTTCATTTTTAGCTTTGTGCCAAAATGACCTTGTTCCACGTAAAGAGCTACCGAATCACATGACTTGCTCTGCCAACTGCTCATCTGGAAATTGTTCTAAGTGGATGTTTAGATCCTGAATAGATATTGGAAAGTTATCTGTGATGTTCCTTTTCACAAAAATCGATGCGGTTGCTTGACTTCAATGCCGCATCATGAGATTATATATGTAATAACGAAAGCGTGGGTGCTTTCCAAATCTGTTATCGTAGTAACGTATGAGATGAAGTGCATGTTCATGTAAATGCACTGCTTTCTTTCTTGGTTGATTTGGCATTGCAGCTCCTGCCGGGAAAAGGGTAGGGAAAGCCATAAAGAGTAGACCTTCTGTGTTGTATTCATTGACTGGAAATAAACCAATTGTTGGCCACTCAATTGTAGTATCAGATTGGTGGTTGTAAGCATGCAAATAATGGCGGATTTCTTGGATTTCTGTATTTGTATCAGGTATGATAGGGACGAATGATGATGTTTGGTCTACGGATGGGTCTATGAAATCTTCAGTGAGCTCATGGGGGGGTTGAAGTGGAAGGCGGACAACGGTTTCTGTAGTACTGGAATGGTGAAGGGAGGAGGAGACATCGGTGGGGATTGCTGGTAAGGATGCTAGTGCGTTGGTATCAATACAAACATTCTTATAGTATAGTTCATTTGCCAATTTGTATTCTAATGCAGCGAGAACGCGATGCCTACTGACAATGAAATCATAAGCCTTATGGTCACTACTATGACACGTGACAATTAGGATGTCCAAGTGTTCAACACGTCGTGGCAACATGTTTTCAATTTTTGTAATGTCTTGAGGAAAACAAATTGTGTGGCCACTGTATTTACACTGCCCACCATGTGCATGTGTTACTTGAAGTATAGGGTTAACCCTAGCAATGAGCATTTCTTCTATCTTTGAAAGAGATGCAAGGGTAGCTGGTTGAGGACCAGGGTCCATGTTGTTTGATAATGAGAAGTGATGACCCTTTGTTTCAGAGACGCATCTGGAGCAAGAATACATGTGGTTGGAATTGTGGATATGTATTCCCGGATATGATTCAAGAAAAATGGAGCATGGGCATTTAGGTGGAAGTTTATCAATCTTTGCACGAAAATCTCGATGTGCTTGATTAGTATAAATGTTGTGGAAAGAATGTGCAAAGGAGGAGTTAGGGCAATGAGTAATGGATGTATTTGTTTGAGAGGTTTGCTGAGAAGATAAAGAGTCTGATAATTTCAAGGGAGGATTGTTTTCAGGGTGGGCCATTTCAGACGAGGAAGGTTGGTTTTCCTTCTTTTTTTTGTTTTTTTGACATTCCCTGATGTCTTTTCTTTCTTGGTAAAGCTCACAACGCCGTGCATTTATTCATTCTTTATTTGTTGCATAGTATCTTTGAGCACATTCATTATTAGAAGAAGAAGCCATTCGCAAAATTTATGGTACCTATAAGCAAGATAGGGGAAAAGAAGAATGTTATTTGGAGACAACAACCATGCTATTGTAGGAAAGCAAACGAAGGGTAAAAAATGAAATAGAAAGCAAAAGAAGGGAAAAAAATCCAAGCTCTAAATAGTTCCATGTGAAATTTTTTATTTGAGTAATGTTTTTGAAACAATATATTAGTATTTTTTTCTGTATACATGTAGATAGTTTCATGTGTAAAGCTGATGAAAGGGAAAAAATGTGAATTTGTCTACTCACATAATGGTAGGTACAATGGAGAACAAATACTCATTTCAATGGTATATAAAAAAAATTCATAAGAAGGCATGCAAAAGTATATCTTGTAAAGTTGTATTTATAAAATTGGACAATAGGAATTGCCAAAAAGCAAGGAATACATTTTGAAATATTTATCTACAATGTCGAGATGTTCTGAATTTCTCGAAGGATGTTGTTGCATTCTGTCGTGAAATGCAACTTTTCTTCTTTTATGATAACGCATTTCAAGCATGGAACTTCTTTAAAAGTTTATGTCTTCACCGACAGTGTGAAGATATGATCTGTCCATAGAGCTCTAGAGACAATTTCCTTGATCAGTTCTAGATCTGAAGATAATAAATAGAAGTCTTTGGCATTATTTCCAAGAATTGTAGATCTCGCATCTTCGAAAGCAACAATTGAAGCCAATTCACCAGTGTGATCTTGTATGTTGATTTTCAATAAGTATCTGTAATCACAGTCGCGTACTTCAGCGTTGCATTTTGGACAGAACTACATCCCTGTATTTTGTGGAATAAGCTTTTTCATGCATTTTTTCCCACCAACGATCAACGGGCAAGAAATGTAGTAAAAACTATACATCCCAATTTTTGTTATTGTGCCCTTTAATTGGAAAAATGTTGGTTTCTCTAAGGAATCCATATTGTAAATGTCAGAAATTGTTATTTTTTTTGTTGGTGGCCGAAAGGAGATCTTATTGTCAAAGATGTAGAAGCTGCAGTCGAACCTTCTTTTTTAAACCACGACCTTAGCGCATGGGCCTCTTCAATGTCAGGATCTACAAGAATAATGGATCTCGTTGCAGTGCCGATATTTTTCCATTAAATTCTCCAACGCGCACAGATTTGATTGCAATGATGGGGTTATTTTATGTAGCACATAGGGAGGAGATTTCCTATGACACGACATTAAAATTATCTCCCCAAAAGATTTCATCTATGTTATACCCCGACATGTCGCGAAGCTGTACTGTTTGTTTATTGACTTCAGAGCCATCTTTTCTACGTATGGTGCATACACCGGAAATGTTCGTGACAACACCGAGAATATCAACAATGGAGTTGACGTTTGTTGTTCTGATATCATTAATTGATTTTATATTGAATCTCACTGTTGGATTATGTTTTTTTTCGTTGGCAACATGTTCTATGGTGGATGTTGCATCCAACAAAATTTCCCAATCATTGTTCAAGTGGTTGTATTGCTTATTAGCCATTTTTACATTCCCTTTAGAGACAATGTAGACATTTTCATTTTGGATTTTGTCGAAAAAATAATCTGCGACATTGCTGAAACATGTAATATGTATTTCTCCACCCTCTGTATCGAACAGGTCGAAACCAAACACTCTACCGGGTCCATATTGATTCTGAAATTGCCGAAGAGCTGATTTCCGTTGGACGTATCCTTTTATGCACCAATTTGAGTGGTAATGGTTTAATGATTTGATGGGAATTTGAACTGGCAGAATGGACAGAGTTGGAGTAGTTGGAAGAGGGCAGTGTCTTTTTGATAAAGGTTGCAGGTCTGATGAGGATGGAGTGTTTTCATCAGATGTGATGGGGATACTCATAGTTTTTGGATTGCCAATTAAGGGTGCAAATGAAGTAGATATTTCAAATTCTATTAGCTTTATATACCTACACGACAATTGAGAGTCATAGGAATAACTGTTAGGAGCGGTTGTGGTATAAATAAAAAATGCAAAATTTTGAAATAGGAAATTCATAACAAACTTATGTTGATGGACCGATAGCTGAGGTAGCCCAACTTTTAACATTTATAACAGAACCCTTTTGTAGCAAGCCTGTTGCTACGAGATCATTGAAATCTTCTAGAAGCTTGATGTGTTTCTTATGTGTTCTGTTTGAAATTGCAGTACGATATCGCAGAGTTGATTTTTGCATTGATTGTATTGGTTCAAGTTCAACAATTTGCAGGTATGGTTGAAGATGAGTTGATCCAGATAACATTGAGGGAATTGCATTTTCAGTAAGGTTTGTTGTCATTTTCTGGTGCAAAACAAAACGCCAAAAAGTTGTTTTCTCCGCGTAAGATGTTTAAAATTCATTACATTCCTACAACATTACTTGAAAAAAATATGAATTAAAGGGCAAAGGGAAAGAATCATGTTCAATTTTTTTTCTAAATGAGTGGGCATCCAAGCTTGTAAACATAATGAAGAAAGACATTTATTAGAACAACTTCCATACGACCATTTTTTTTGAAGCATAGTTCCACCAAGCAAAGAGGAAGAAGGAGAGGGAGGAACAAACGAAGTAGAAGGTTTGGGGTAACTCTAGTATCATCTGGTTGCTGATTTGATGGCCCAAGAATCATGGTGTTTTGAACAGCAGAGGACGAGAAAAGCCATACCGACGGGCGAATTACAAGCCCTGAAAGGGATAATGTAGCCATATGAGGTACACCAACATCTCCCCATAGAGGAAAAGGGAGTAGGATTCCCCCAAGGGGAAATCCTTGATTGGTGGACTCCATTTTCTCAACCTAAAACCAATGAGGGAGCAGTGATGTTATTTCGATTTAAATAAAATTTATGACGCTTTGACACAACTTGCTTTTTCAATTTTTAAGAGTCGAGAAAAAGCTAAAGATGACTCTAGTCGCCTCCGATTTGGGTAAGTCTATATCATTTGGTTGCTGAGTTGTTTGTTCAAGATTCACGGTGTTTTGAATGACATAGGCTGAGAAGAGCCATACTGGAAGGCCAATTGCAAGCCCTGCAAGGGACAATGTAGCCATAAGAGGTGCAACAACATCTCCCCTAGAGGAAAAGGGAGTAGGATTCCCCCAAGGGGAAATCCTTGACTGGTGGGCTCCATTTTCTCACCCTAAGAGCAATGAGGGAACAATGAGGTTATTCCGATTTAAATAAATTTTATGATGTTTTGACACAATTTGCTTTTTCAATTTTTAAGAGTCGAGAAAAAGCTAAAGATGACTCTAGTCGCCTTCGATTTTTTAATGAGCCTAAAGTGACAAATGCTCAGATGGTCCTTTTCTTTTAAGGAGTCCGAAAAGAACGAAAGTGACTACTTTGGATATCTAGACAGGGGGATTACCAAACCAATCGCAAAACTGCAGAATATTTTTTAAGGTACGACAGTCAATCTTCCCGAATGCTGTGTTCAGTGCATTGCGATCGATAGGGCGGCAGACACGACTTCCTAAGGATAAAGGATATAGCCTACTGTGGTCTCCCAATATATACTCGACGGTACATGGGAGCACAAGTCCATACTGGCACTTGTCGTTTCAAATAGGAGGAATCACCCAACCTATGATGAAAGTGATAGTTACCAGGCTTTATGACGCCGGAATACGTCTCTAGCCTAGACTTCTAAATGGTGTGTGTTAGGTTCCAAAGTGTTGTTATGTTTATTGAAATGTATTTTGCAGTTGATCTTTCTTAATAAGTTTGCCTTTAAGGCTAATCGCGTGATGTACATATACAATTCCTAAATATGCAATCTAATATGATAAACAGACGTCTACTTTCTTTTTGCATTGAAAATCCTAGCTACTAAGGAAAGAGAAGTGAAATTGTTTCAACATAGAGCAGAGAGCACACGTTAAGTCCTAAATCAATTTCCGCATGCATTCTAAATGTAAATGTACATGCATGTATTTGTTTTCCGCTTTCTTAGTGTGTGGATGACAAAAAAAATGCCAAGTGGAATATAATATCAATACAGGGATATGGCTATTCCAAAATTCTGACAAACATAAGCAAAGCTATTGAAGTTTGTATCTAAGATTTTCTAGAGTCTGTTCACTAGAAACAAGATAGTCATGATGGCACCACTCTGCATTAGTCTAACACAAAGGAAAAAAGTTTAAATTATCAAGAAAGCATATTTATAACTAAATCATTTCAATCAGGAAATAATTTTGAATCAAATTTATAAGACCCTGTCATGCGGAAAGAGTTATTTTTGCGGACAAACCTAACCTCCCTAGGAGTCTAAGACTCTCTAGTGACAAACAAACCAAACAAGAGCAATTCTTCTCTAAACACACATTGTTCTATGAGAGATCAAGTGTTTTCTGATCTTACCTTAGGTCCAACGCTTGTTGTAGCAGTCCAGCCTTGCTGATCCAGATGAGCTCCTCCTTCACTTTAAGACCTACATACACTAACAAAGAAAACTATTACATAACACCTGAATATTCATCATAAAGGTAGTAAGGTTTTTCTTGAGACAAAAGGATATCAAATAGGCTCATTCTTCTCATTTTTCCCCCACCATTTCTGGCAAGTACCTCTTTATTTTTTACAAGCTTGAGGAGGATAACATATGCTTGATTATAAGCTTATCCTTCGGATGAGTCCAACTTAGTTTTGATTCGAACCCTAAGAAGGAGTGGTCCGTTCCTGTTTGTAATTGAACAG
>APFE031470416.1:1212-21281 GCA_000404065.3 Pinus taeda | reverse complement strand
AAAAATCAACCTACATACCGTTTCTACGGTGAAAATGGCGATCTCCTCTCGAAATGGTGAGCGTAGACCCTTTCAATCGGCGAAATCGCCCTCCAAACCCTCTCTCCAGCTCAGAGCTCTTCCTAACCCGCGCGCTGTCCAAATGGGCAAAAAAAAATCTAATTTTTTCATATAAAACCCGCTGCCGCCCGACCCCGCGCGTTTTACCGAAAAAATCGCGATTTTTTCAAAAAATCGGGAAAAAAAATTTTACCGCGATTTTTTCCCTTAAAAAGCGCGATTTAATCGCCAAAGGGAAAAAATCGCGATTTTTTGAAAAACGCGCGATTTAAACGCGATTTTCACAACACTGTTTTGAATCATGTAAAAAGGTTAAGTATTGAGTCAAATATGTTTTATGTATTCTCCACACCATGTCGGCCTAGAAGAAAATCTAGTTGGCCTAAGGACCCTATTCGACCTCACATGGAGCCTATAAATACAAGCACATTGAATTTGTTTGGAGCATCAATCTTTCACAACAAGTTAAATATCTCTTATAGTTGGGAAAAATGCGAAGTCTGTTGTTGGGAACACAAAGTGAATGTGAGTTTGAGGAAGCCTAAGGAGAAAGGAAAAATCGAAAATTTGGTGCCTCTCTCTCTCTCTCTATTTCATGCTCTGGATTGGGAGATCGAAGTGTTCCAAGTTTCTCTGTTGCCGGAAGCTGCCAGTTGCCAAAAGCTGCTGCCTATTCGAAGTCGCTGGAAAGGGGTCGAAATTCTGGGAAGCTGACTTGGTGTGGAGGGAAGTCTTGTCTTGGTCTAGGGTGAAGAGTCTAAAAGAATACTATTGAAAGGAAAATTTTTTTGACTAGGTTTTCCCCTCGAGGAGGGTTTTGCCCAGGCATAGTGTCTACATCTGGTGTCTATTGTTTTTTGTGTTGCTGCTTTGGTAATTGCTTAATGAACTAAAAGAAAGAAGATATAAAGAATCATAATAATTAGAAACATCGCAAGTAAGTATCAAGGATAAGAAAATCTTTTTGCCTTTCCGATTTTCTAACAATTTTTCCCTGTATGACTAAAAATGAGAAAATTTAATTAAATCTTAAAGTTAAAATTTAAATGATTGGGAAATAATTCTACCTGATTGAGGATGCTAAGTTGACCCTTCTACAGTTGTGTGCTGGATTAATCCCTTCTCCTTGTACGATCTATTGATATAATAATGTTGCAATCCATGTTCACTTACGGATGAAGGGGTGAGTAGCAATCTTGAAATCATCCACAAATACACTTCTTCAAAGAAAATGTTAAATCTGGTAACAATAAAATAATTAGATCTAATGAAAACAATTTTCTTAAATCAAAAGGCAAAATATTAGAAAAGATCATAAGGATATCCTTCTTAAATATTTAAAAAAAAATCAAACAAACTATGTCTAAACAAATGAAATATAGAAAAAATTACATTTTACCTCTAATGTTTTTCGATCCATCAATTGCAATTCCATGTGCTCTAGAAAACAGGGGAAAATATAAGGGGTTTTCTAACTAACCTTTTTTCCCTCAAGGAAAAATCGTAATTTCCATTAATATTTGAAAATTACATGTTGTAGATGCTTGAAGAAGCATACGCTGTAGGTTGGGGCGACTCACCCTTCTGTTATACAAAAAAACCCCCCTAGGGAGTGTTTAATTACATGTCAAAAAATAATATAGACAGTATAGTGTTCAGTGAGAATATATACAAGTGAAAATCAAAATAAACAAGTAAAACAGGCCCTCTCGACCCCTATGCTCTGATGTCAATATATGGCCGATGATAATACTGATAGTGTGCCATATCCTACTGCTCCTGAATCAACCATGTACCCCGAGGCCTGACCACAACCTCCTTGGAAAGCTGGTCAGAAATTTGGTTATGTTCCTTGTAGATATGTTGACATACAATGGTGTCAAATTGGGCCCTTAAACGAAGTGCATCATCCAATATATGTCTTAGAGTATATGCATGACAATTAGATATATTGTTGAACCAATTTATAATGATCTTGGAGTCACCATAAACTTGTAGATGCCTACACTATTTTTCTAAAGAAAATTGTAGGAGATGTCTAAGGGTGATCAATTCTACATAGTTTTTAGTCCCATTACCCAAACCCATCCGAATTTTGAAGAAGTGGGTCTCAGTAAAGTGTAGTATGCCCCCCCACATCCCATAGCTTGTGCAAATCCATCAAAATAGGTCCAGGGAGTACTCTTGTCAATGACTTCAGGGGTGATGGTGTGTTGGGGAGCAGGGCTACCCTCATCAGGAATAAAGGAGTAAATGGACAAGACACGGGCAGATGCATGGTGCCTGAGATGTAATGTAATACTGAAAATGAGCTTGTTCTGAGCTAGCCAAATTTTCTAACTAACCTTTGTCCACATTTTCAAGGTAAATAATAAATAAATAAAAGGTGGTAAAAATAGTTGAGCCCATTTTCTAGAAGATCTATCAATATAATAAAGTGGTCAAAACACCTTTTCAAAACTTCTAGAACCAAATAATTGAAACTAGTTGTGTTCATTTGACCAACTAGGTCAATTTTACATCAATTTTTTTTTCAAATATGAACACAGATAAAATAAATATTTTTCGTCCTAGCAAAACATTGTACATTTAGAAATATTTCTCCAAATAATGTTGATGTAGACATTTTAGAGATGAAGCACAATGTAAGTATTAATGTTGGCTGATATGATTGTCAATGCATAGTTCCAACCCTTTAATATCACATCCAACTTCAACTACTAGTTAGACATTAACAAAGATAACATTAATTAACACAAATAACTTAGCCAATGTTACTAGACTACATTGAAACTAACCAAGGGAACAACTTTTCTCTTGTTACATGTCTTTGGGCTAGAACATTAGGTATTTCCCAATTTTTCTAAGTAGGTGGATGATGGTATTTTTATATGAAAGAGGATGTAAGGATAACACATGAATCAACTTCCAAAGTCATATGTGATGTTGATTTCCTGGTAATACTTAGTGGTCTAGACTAACGAACACTTATCCAAAAACAATTTAAGTCCTAGGATGGTTAGACATAGTAACAAGGTAACATCTTTACTAAGTTAAATGTGATAGGAAATCCATATAATGCCAACATATAAGAAACAAGTTAAATCCCTAACACGATTTTTTTTGTAATGGAAGTCACTCAATGGAAAACCACACCAACTAATAATTGAAGCAAGATGAGATATCATCTAGCACAATTGAGGTTGACACATGGAAACTTATACACTAGTATATATGAATGACTAATGAACACAAGAATGCAACTAATGAATGGAGATTAGGAGGTCCATGTTAATAAGCATAAATATCATCAAAGTAGAACAAGTCACACCCATATGAGAGTGTCTTTGAGGGAGTTGCTAGAAGGGAACCACCTCCCACATTTCCCTTGCTGTATTTTTCTCGGATAGGTGTGGAATCTCATGATCTTACACTGCATTCTGTTGAAATATGTAACTAGGTTTGGTCTTCATAATAACATATGTAATCATGATTTTATGTAAAGACAAAAGTAAATTTATTATTGTTTTTCTTGAGGCATGGGCTTCATGCTCAAGGGAAATTCAGTTTTAGTTCAAGCACCCATTGAGTGCTTCTAGGGCTTGTCATTTAGTCTACAAGTCAATTGAGTCATTTTCATGCATTGAAGACCTAGTTGGGCATGTTACATATTGTAAAGAAAAAATTATTTGAGTCAAAAGATCCTCCAAGATCTCGTCATAATGCAAAGATCAAGTCGACCTACACACATGGACAAGTCGGCCCAAAAGGAGCAATTCGACCTAATGAAAGACCTTTATATAAGGGAAACTTCGACCTCACTTTGCACACTCACTTCACTCACACAAGTTTGATCTCAAAAGAGAGAAAGGTGTGAAGAAAAGGATGAAGGAAGAAGAAAAGGACACAACCTTTGATTGTTTTTGGGCTACTTCTCTCCACACGTGCGAAGGAATTAGGTCAACTATTGCCGCAGAAAAAGATCGAATTGTAGAAGTCAAGATAGGTTACTAAGAAGTACACTTTGCACGCTGAGTTCTCTAGAAGAGAGAATCAACTCAAGTAAATAGAAAGGGAGGAAGGATCTATGGTAATCTTCTCTCATGCAAGATATAGGGTTTATGCTGAAGAATTTGCTGGAGATTGAAATTGCAAAAGAATTTGCTGGGGAGGTCGAAATTGCAGAAAAATCTGCTAGGGAGGTCGAAGTTGTTGAAGAATTTGATGGAAGTCGAAATTGCAGAAGTTCCTAAGGACGAAGTTGCTGAAAAGATTTGACTTGGTCTTGGAGGGTCTTGGTCAAGGGTCATAGGTCTTGGAATTCGTCAATTGAAGTTCTATAAGAAGAGAATAATTCTTGTGGGTTTTCCTCTCAAAAGTTGGCCCTGGCTGATTGCCTATATCTTGTGTCTTCTTGTCTTATTGTTTTTATGAGTTGGTAGTTGTTTGATGAAGAGAAAGAAGAAAATAATCAAGTTAAGAAAAATTACATCACAAGCAGTTATCAAAGTAAGAGAAATCACCTAATCAAACTGCCCCTAGATTTCTCATATTGGATCTAAGGTGACTACATCAAGGAATGGCAACTTAAAGAAGGATGCTCAAGGGCTGAAGCACAAGAAGATCATCTGGGAAACATCAAGAGCATCAATCATTAAGAAGGACTAGCCCTCTCTTCATCTTGAAGAAAGTAATCAAGAGCATCAAAGAAGACCTCGAAACCCTAGCTCATTCAAAGAAGTGCTCTTCAATTGAAGCATTCTTGGTAAGTTTACAATCTTCATCAAAAAGGAAAGAAAACCTCAGGGACCCGACATCCAGAGAAAGACCCTACATTTGAAGTACCTTGGGAAGGCCATCACATTCTAAGCTATCATCTGAAGAAGCTTGAAAAGGTGTCGTCATCATCATCAAGGAACTAAGGTGATCTCCCTCTCTTTTAGCCAAGGATCACTTTTGAAGGAAGACATCTTCATCAAGAAGACATCTTCTACTATCAACATCATCATCAAAATCAAGAAGACATCTATTAACATCATCATCAAAATCAAGAAGGGATCAAGTTGAAGATATTGTCATCAAGGAGTATCTTCACAAGTATATTTATATATATGTTTGAATCTAACTTCATTTTGCAAGGAGAGCAACAAATTGGTTGGGTCATTAAACTTTCTTGCATGGAAGAAGAGGACAGATTTAATCCTTATAGAAAATGAAGTTGTTGGACATGTTAAGGTTTCAATCACTAAACCTCCAAAGGAAGAAGCTGAAGCTCTATTCAAGTATATGTGAAAGGGGATATAAGGTCTTAACGGATCTTATAGAATCCATCAAGGATCCCCTCATACCTTATGTCGCAAAGTTGGAGGCATCAAAGGAAATCTATGAGAAGTTAGTAGAATTGTTCTTTGTAAGCACCGTTGGAGAGGTCATATCTTTGAGAACCAAGCTATACAAGATGAAGATATGAAAGGAAGAAGGAATAGCCTTACTTTATGAGGGTGTCAGAAATACGAGACCAACTACAAGAGATGGGGGAATTAATGTTCGATAAAGGGATGACCATAGTTGTGCTCAATGCACTACCTAATGAATGGGGCACTTCGTTTCAAGCATCTATGGAAAGAAGGAAGCAACCCCATTCAATGAACTTTGGTCATTATGTAAAATTGAATAAACCAAGTTGAAGGCAAAAAGTGATGTGGGATCAAATGAACAAGTTCAACTGTTCAAGCCTTTGCTTCCATGACTAAGAGAAAAAGAAAGTTTTGAAATCTGGTTCTCATAAAAAGAAGAATATGTCAAAAGTCCAATGTTTTGGCTGTTAGGAATATTGGTGCTACAAGAGAGACTGTCTGAAGTTAAAGAAGGACAACAAGAAAAGGAATGAAGCCCGTATCACTGAAGAAGTGGAAGAACTTGAGAAGAAGAAATCAGAGGAGGAAGTGAAATATCTCTACTATGAGTGAGATAATCTACTTCACTCAGTCCTTTCCAGTTTTGTAAATAATAGCCATCATGGCAGGAAGCATTATAGGGTGCATCATAGTAGAAGATGACGTCATATTAGAAGCATACCGTTAAATCAAGAGCTCATGAAATCTTTAGAGAAGCTTGAAAGAATAGTTGAAGTAGAAGTCTACATGGATGTAGCAGTCATCTAATCTAAGTAGCTCTTGGTAACCTCATTGAAAGCATATATAGTGCATATGGGTTGAAGAAAGTCATCTAACTTAGAGTTCATCATACATCATCATCATTAGGAAGGAGCATTTGCAGGATAAGGATAATCAAGATCTTTCATTGGAATCTTCATTAGAAGGTTCACCTCTCTTGAAAGAAGCAAGTGTCTTGCTGATCATTTCACTTTGTGTGGAATCCATTGGTTAGAAGGATGATTATATGGTGATAAAAGAGTGCAACATGTCAAGATGGCTGAAGTACTTTCAATTTTGGAAAGGACGCTGCCAAAGGAAGTCTAAGATAACCAGAAAAAGGAGAAAAGAGGTATGTATATGTTTAATAGATTAAGTCATGTCATCATGTAGTTGCAGACATTATGGGTAAATGCTCTACCTCATGAGCATGATCAAAGAAAAGGGATCTCTTCCTTTGAAAAGATGCGTGAAGGCATGGTTCACATATTGACAAGATGAAATCAACATAATATGTCCTCATATGGAATATGAGGTGGTTAACAAAGATGAAGGAACCATGGATGGAAGTTCTTGGGGAGCAATATGTGAAGAAAGAAAGAAGGGACTGTGAAAGACATAACTATTGTCACATAAGAAAAGGAAATCAACATCCGATGACTAGAAGAATTGGACATGACATCTCCATAGAGAAGGTATGAAGACCCTAATAAGGTCTGTAAAGAAAGTAGATCCTTGACATTAAAAGTCTTGGAGATGTGTTTATGAATATGCAGGATGATTGATGTTGCAAACAAATAGATGTCATGATGAAAGGCCATCATAAAAGGTAACTTTGATTTGATGTTCATTTTTTATTTTTGAATAACATCTAGATGGGTTGATATAGGGTAACCGAAAGAGAGTTGTAGATGTCACAGACAACTAGCACTCATGTGGTTGGATCTATGATCTTAAAGGAAACATGACCTGGAAAAAGTAGCAATATCAAGAATAGCCAAATGTGGACTATAAGATCACTTCCCGACGTAGAAAAGGAGGACATGACTGATATGGTTCGTGAAGGAAAGTGATGGATGACCAATGCTCTACAAATGATGAAGGGTCCATAATGAAAATGATGAATTTCATGACATTGAAAGAAGGAGGCCCACAAGCAACTAATAGTACCATGATCTCCACCAAAGAGCAGAAAGCTGTTGGAAGCAAGTCCCTAGTTAAGAGGGAGCTTGGACAAGTCCTTGGATAAGAGGGAGGTTGGATACATTCCTCTTATGGGAATGGGTACATTCCTTCATAGGAATGGGTATATCTTCCCTAGAGGGAAAGACAGACACATCATTCCTGTCTTCACATTGTGAAGAAAGAATGGAGGATTGGGTAATTATTTAGCATCCGATACTCTTTGAGGATGTGGTAGGGCATCCAAGATAAGAGTAGTTGAAGAGCACCAATATTCTTTGAGGATTGGGAATCCAAGATAAGAATAGTCCTGAAGGACATACCTTGTAAACACCCGGGTGGGATATGTGCCTTGAGAGATAATGATGATGGTGTCTATCAGTGATTGGTCTCGCCAACATTGTGCTCTAATCTTGTGGAAAGATAGAGTTGTTAGTCAATGCCTTGCTATGTGACAATGTTGGCTGGAATGATGCAAAAATATGGCTTACCAGTCCGACTCTTCTTATGAGAATTCTTCAAATTGAGAATGTCCAAGTACCTTGTATGGATTATGAATACCTCCCTAGTTAAGAGGGAGTGTTGAAATATATAACTAGGTTTGGTCTTCATAATAACATATGTAATCATGATTTTATGTAAAGAGAAATAAATTTATTATTATTGTTCTTGAGACATGGACTTCATGCTCAAGGGAAATTGGGTTTTAGTTCAAGCACCCATTGAGTGCTTGTTATTTAGTCTACAAGTCAATTGAGTCATTGTCATGTATTGAAGACCCATTTGGGCATGTTACATATTGTAAATAAAAATTTATTTGAGTCAAAAGACCCTCCAAGACCTCGTCATAATGCAAAGATCAAGTTAACCTACACACATGGACAAGTCGGCCTAAAAGGAGCAATTCAACCTAGTGAAAGACCTATATATAAGGGAAACATCGACCTCACTTTGGGCACTCACTTCACTCACACAAGTTCGATCTCAAGAGAGAAAGGTGCGAAGAAAAGGACGAAGGAAGAAGAAAAGAAAGACAAGACCTTTGATTGTTTTTGGGCTATGTCTCTCCACACGTGCGAAGGAAGAAGAAAAGAAGGACAAGACCTTTGATTGTTTTTGGGCTATGTCTCTCCATACGTGCGAAGGAAGAAGAAAAGAAGGACAAGACCTTTGATTGTTTTTGGGCTATGTCTCTCCACACGTGCGAAGGAATTAGGTCAACTATTGCCACAGAGAAAGACTGGATTGCAGAAGTCAAGGTAGGGCACTAAGAAGTACACTTTGCAAGCTGAGTTCTCTAGAAGACAGAATCAACTCAAGCGAAAAGAAAGGCAGGAAGGATCTATCATAATCTTCTATCGTGCAAGATCTAGGATTTCTGCAGAAGAATTTGTTAGAAGTCGAAATTGTAGAAGAATTTGCTGGGGAGGTCAAAGTTGCAGAAGAATTCGCTGGAAGTCAAAATTGCATAAGTTCGTGAGGATGAAGTAGCTGGAAAGATTTGACTTGGTCTTGGATGCTCTTGGTCAAAGGTCATAGGTCTTGGAATTTGTCAATTGAAATTCTATAAGAAGAGAAGAATTCTTGTGGGTTTTCCTCTCAAGTGGAGAGGTTTTGGCCCTGGCTGATCGACTCTATCTTGTGTCCTCTTGTGTTATTGTTCTTTATGGTTTGGTAGCTGTTTGATGAAGAGAATACTAATAACAATCAAGTTAAAGAAGAAAATAATCAAGTTGAGAAAAATTACATCACAAGCAGTTATCAAAGTAAGAGAAATCACCTAATCAAGCTGCCCCTACATATCTCAAAACGTCTAAGATAATCTTTCTGGCTTTCACATCGTTTTGTTTACAGATGAATAGCTTTGCAACCTCTATAGGCAGGGTGAGTTTGGTGCTGGCAAACTCCCATATGCCATTCTTCATGAAAATCAATGAAACTTTTGCCTTTTGAGGAATTAAGTTTGATGTGCTCTCCAGCCTATCCTGAAACTTTAACCTGGTTATGACCATCTCCCAAATTACAAATGTTACTGTAAAAAATAAATTGGCTGCTAGAAATATAGATCTACTCTAAACCTGTATGAAATCTGATTTTCCCTTCTTCAGAGTTGATGCTTTAATGCCATGTTAATTTCTTAATTGTACATCTGATTTTAATTCTTGGCATTTTTGTAAACCTGGAAAATATTTCTGCTTATTGAATATAAAACACATTGAAATTTCTAATAGAAAATTAATTAGTGGAAGCACACACAAAGGGGATGTTTCACACAGCTAATAACTGTCCAATTACTCCACTTTTATTATTCGAATAATCAGGGTTCCCTTATTGAGAAAATGGACAACATAATAAATACAAATTTTTTACAACAAAATTAGAACCTGGCAAATCTGACCCAAAAAACCTCAATCAACACACAACTGAATTTTTCTCCACTCGTGCGGTCTCTGCAACCCCTGAAATCCTCGGATGTGCGGCCTATCTCATACGAACGCTCAACATGTGTGGCCTTTCTACAACTCATTTCACTCATATGTGCGGCCTTCAACAATTTCTAGTGCTCAGAATTCAATTGGTCTTAGCCTCCATTCAATCTTCCTTCTGGAATTTCCAATCATTGTTACAACACTATTTTTCTCCTCTTCCTAGCCTCACTTTTATAATTTTTCATTGAGCTAAATCTCTAACCTTATACTCCCAAGTAATGGATGGCTAGGATTAATTCCTAAACCCCTTGAGATCAATGATTAAGTTTAAAACAGATTCACTAAAGTAAATAATTAATTTTCCTTAGTTTCTTTAGCTCAATAACCGACATAATTATTTGTGTGCTTTTCCTAAGGTAGACTTAGGCTAAATTACAAAAGCAACTTTCTCAATAAATTGAGCAAGTATGCTAAGAATACTTTGGATGACTCCTGCTTGCTTGACACAGCCAATGCAGAGGTACATGTCCGCTACTACAATCATCAACAAAAAGTGCTTGCCTTGAGGTTTGATTTGGTTACTCAATTAAGTTCAGCAAATTTCAATGAATAAATTTGTTCAACATTTAAATTTGTTGAATTTTGAATTTTAACCTTGAAGTTCATTGGAAAGATTGTTTTAGTTCTACATATAGGATTATTAAGTTTGATTTGAACTTCACATGGATAAAATAGAATCCGTCCTATTCAACAATTTAGTGAACTGTCTTGTAACAAATAAAGGAAATGAAGTTATCCTGTGCAGTGCATTTATTAGTTGTTTTCCAGAGAGATATTTTTCTTAATAATAGAATTGTGGGGCACTATCAAGTGTTTTCAGTGCAAGTGGTTTCAATGCAACTGTGTGCAATACAGAAATGTGGATCATTACTAATTCCTGTAGTGACCAAACATATGAACTCTTCTATGGTGTTCAAAACTTTTTAGTTATAATTTTTTGGTACTGTAGTTTTCTTAGTTGTGCCCTCTAACTGTTCAATCTATTTATTTTCTAGGTGGAACCCATTCGTAATCTATTTGCAGCATTATTCCTTGCTAGCATCGGAATGCTAATCAACATACAATTTCTGTGGAACCATGCCGATATTTTGCTAGCATCTGTGATTTTGGTTATTATAGTGAAAACTCTAGTTACCACTCTTGTCGTCAGGTGTTTTGGTTACAATAACAAGACATCTTTTCTTGTAAGTAATCTTAGCATGCATGTTCTGATTCTGTAATTTATCCAAAACATTATGATGTGGTTTAACTTTTAAGCTATGTCATGAATTCCATCTCTGTGGTGATCCATGTCTTCATGCACTTTGCAGGTTGGCATATCTCTGGCTCAGATTGGGGAGTTTGCATTTGTACTCTTAAGTCGTGCTTCCAATCTTCATCTTGTTGATGTAAGTCTTTCTATTCTCTGGGTTGGACATCCATGTATGTGTGTGTGGGTGTGTGTTTCACATGTGCATTAATTCGAGGGGGTGAATTTGGCCTTGTAACTAGGATCCTGGTGCCTGAGTTATGTTCCACTTTACTTTTCTGGTAAATCTATCAGTACTCTCACTTGGGCTGTTAATCAAATGATACATGATGTGTTGTGTGATTTATTCCAAGGGGAACCAAGTCTATGACTTTATACATTAGTATTTTCTTTAAATGATTTAGCATAATATTCTAAAATGGCGGGAGGAGCAGGGCTTCTTGACTACATTTCAAAGTGAAGCGTATGCAGGAATAAAACTATTATGATCAAAGTTCAAACTATGCATCCTTTTCTAATCTGAAGTGCGTATCTTCTTAGTAGTTGATCCCACATTTCCACAAGTACCTTTAACCATAGACTCTGAAAATTTCCTACGGTACAGAGCTTAACACTTGACAGCGTTGTCCAAGCTCAAGTAGAAATGGATGTCATCTACTTTAGAGTACTACGTTGCAATTATTTTCCTCCTGTTGCTTTCTTGTAAATCAGAAATCAGATTCCGAAATTTAAATGGGAAGGTATTGTTTAGGATGCAAATTTCAGCTTGTTCTTTGGACTCAGGTGCTTGAGTTAAGATCCACTGCTGTTCTACTAAATGTATTGCTGTTATTTGTGCCATGGATAGATTGTGCTTCCTGTTGTCCACTGAGATAATTCTAGGTTAGGTAATTATGCCAGAGCATCTAAAATATTTTGTTGTTTTGGAAGTTTTTGGATGACCAATGTTTTGAGCTAATTAAGAAAGGGCTGATTCTTTACCTCTTGACGGTAATTTAGATTTTAAAAGGGGTTGCAAGGCAGAAATGTAAGAGGTTATGATTTTCTAAATACTCAGACAAAACATTTATTTAATCATGCAAAAAGATGCAAGTAAACAACATTTACAGCCCAACAAAATGTATCTAATTTCATGAAGAAGTGACAATTTATTAATGTAGAGGAGCTATTAGGACAGAAAGTCCAGTAAAATAGTCTCTGTAATAATTTATAACTTCACAGGGGATTTAAGATAAGTTGATATTCAGCTATATCTTACCCAGATTTCTTCACAAAACTTAAATACATGTAGAAACAACAAAATGAAATGAATAACTTAAGAACTCACAAGATGACAAGCCGTTTTGAAGTAAATCCAGAATCCTTTCATTAATATGAAGCAAGTTCAGATTGATTACAATTCTTCTTTAGAAGCTCATCCCAAGCATTCAACCCTTCATAATTCGAGTTTGGAAATATTTATACAAATTTTTTCTCAAAATATCTCGACTCAAATATCTAGATTTTTAGAAATATCTCAAACTGGTTTTACAAAAATAGTGAAAAATTATAGTGAAATGAAACTGATGAAGCTACTGGCACTGCTTTCGAGGATTTCTGGTGATGACAGGATCTGAAAAATAGCTGTCTCATTTCTGACTTTCTTCTGGATGCTTGCTGACTTTTACTCTAGTAATTCACATAATTTTTACCATTTTCTTTCATCTGGAAGTGAAAATCTGATCAACTTTCAATAGACTTCATCTACTTCTGTGTATTTTTCAAAAGTAGGGTTAACAGGAAATAGATGATTTATTTCTTCTTTGATCAGCAAATCATAACTGAGGCCTTCCATGAATGCCTTTCCTGTAATAGTGCCTTTGATCTTTGCAAATTTGGACCTCTGTGGCAATGGTAAACAACTTTTGCTGATAGTCTTCAAGCTTGACTAATTCATCTCCCATTCCTTGTAGTCCAGGGAGACCCTTTTGATAAAAAAACGTTAAACTTCTTATGAAATCTTTGTACCATAGTTTGCAAACTGTCACATTTGTTTTCTAATTGCAGCATCAGATTTTTCTTGGTGAGAATTTTTCTCACTTCCAAAATGGTCTCTGTTCTGTCTTCTATATCAAATTCTTCTTTGGTTTTTGAATTCAAGAATTTGCTTGTAGCAACTGCATCAGTGGGTTTGTTGTCAAGTTCCGTTTTGACATAAGCTATCGAAGATTTTGATTTCAGTTCTAATTTATCTTGCTCGAAGATAATCTCTATGGATGGCCAGATTTTTGTCATTTCTTCATTTATCTCCACCCAAATGTTCTCTTTAGCTTGTGCAATAGTGTCTGCCATAACATTTTGGTTCTCTAAATAGTCTATCCTTTGTGCAAGCTTATATGATTTTTGTAGCTCTGCCAGATTAGTATTATCTACTTTGATCTTCTGTTCTTGTAAATTGTTTAACTTTTCTGTTAGTTTCTCAATCTCTTGATCCGTAATGGATAAATCATTCATTGCCTTAGTTAGATCTGCTGGTGTAGTGCTGGATTGTGTCTCTGCTATTGAAACTGCTGCTGAAGTTGATGTTTCTCCTGCTGCTGTACCTCTTGCTAGAATGAGAGTCAGTGGAATTGCTTGCACTGGAGATGTCTGCTCCTCTTTTCTTTCAGAAGTTTCTCAATTTCCTTTTCCATTTTAGAAATTCGATCATTCTGTTCAATAATAAGTTTGAAATCATCTACTGAAATCATCTACAATAAGCAAAAAATATTTGCAAGCAGTGATAGAAGATGTATTCATAGGACCACAAATATCAACATGAATTAACTGGAGTACCTTAGATGCGCGCCAAGATTCTCCATTCAGGAATGAAGACCGATGCTGTTTGCCAGCTTGACAAGCGCCGCATACGCCCAACTGCTGAGTCTGAATATCAGGTAACCCTAACACAAGTCCGTCCCGAGAAAGCTGAGAGAGATACTGCATGTTTAGGTGCCCATATCGCTGATGCCATAGAGTGCTGATGGGAGAAACTCGGGTTGCTAGAGCCACTTCTGGAGAATCACCAGTGTCAAGAAGCCTGCATAAACCATGATCTTCTAGGCTAACAACAACTGTAAGGCTAGTCTCCCTGTCGATAATAGAGCATTTGTGCGCAGTGAATACTATATCAAGTTGAGGAGAGTTCCTCATAATCTGACTGACGGACAACAAATTAATTTCCATCCCAGGAACATAGTACACATTCAGGAAGATTAGTGTGCGGCCACCAGACTGGATTTGAACTGTACCTCTGCCATCCACTGTGTATTTTTCACCTCCGCCAAATACCACGGAATCACTGAAAGGTGAGAAGTCAATAAACCAGTCACGCCTGTGAGAGAAATGGCGTGATGCACCAGAGTCAATGTACCAGGCAGAAGATGGAACATGATCTGAAGACCTTTTAGCCATAAAGGCGTAAAACGCAGAATCTGTCTGCTCGAAATGTTCTACAACATTTGCTGTCTGATGGAGCCCTCCCTGTTTCTTCTATTCAAAAGCAATCCTTTGTCGGCAATCTTTCTTCATGTGGCAAAACTTGTGACAGTAGTTACACTGCACATTTTTCTTCCTAGCAGGATTAAAAGGCTGAGAAGTACCTTTATGCTGAAAGTACTGAGAGGACTGAAATTTGGCAACAAAAGCATTTTCTGGGGAGGCTGATGCTGTACTACTACCAAATTGTTGTTTCCAACGATCCTGCTGCATGAGTTTGGTGCATAACTTTGGAAAATTCAGATCAACATTAGTGGCGGTAATGTTGAGTGTCTCTATGAAGTGCTCATAATATTTTGGTAAACTTTTCAGAGTGATGACTACCATATCTTCTTCCTCCATGGTGCGACCTATGGCTTCGAGCTGATCTCGAATGTCTTTAATCTTGTTGAGATGTTCCTGTAAAGACATATGTTCGTCCATCATGATGGAGAACAACTGATTTTGAGAAAGAAAGCTCTGCTCTTGTCAGATGTCTCGTGCAGTTCTTTCAACTGTTGCCAGATCTTGGCAGCTGCCTTGCCAGAAGGAATCTGCGGTTACTGATCATCAGCCACAGAGAGCTTGAGAAGCATAACAGCATCTCGATTTCGATCATCAAATTTATCTTGATCGGTACTAGCTGTACCGGGACGAAGCTCTTTGCGCAAAACGAGCTAATCAAGACGCCTGTATTCAAAAATGGTCAACATTCTTTGTTTCCAGATGTTGTAATTGCTGCCATTAAAGCGTTGATTTCCTTCTAACATCAGACTGGTGAGTGAAGCCATTTGTATGTTTCCAAGACAATAAAGAAGTCTGGCACAAATTTCAATGCAGATGTCAACTGAACAAAGTTGCACAAATTTCAATGCACAAATTTCAGTTGCACAAATTTCAATGCAGAAGTCTGGCACAAAGTTGCTTTATACGGACATCATAAAGAGGATAAATGCATGCGTTTTAGCTCACTGTATCACACCAAAAAAAAACAGTCACGTAAAAAAAAATTCACGTCCCCTCCTTGATTAGATGCCACTGAAACTTCGGATTACTGGATGACTGTAATTGTAAAAAACGGTGTTTAAGAATGGTCACTGCAATCATAATACACTGAAACCCGAGACGAGCCGAGCCGAGCCACCGTAAACCGTGCAATTCTACGCTCAGTCCGCAAAATGCAAGGCCATAGAATAATACAACGAATTGTTTTTCAAACCCTAGCCTGCATCGATCCAAAGGCTTCCTGGAACTCGATCACTAAGCAAACATAGCCCAAACAGAGCTCAGAAAGACCCTTGAGGAAGCATGAACAAGGTTTACTGTGTATCGACCATAATGTATCAGATGCTTTGACTATAATCGCAATCGAATCTTCGTGCGCGGAGTTTCTTTGACGCGGTGATTCAGAATTGCTTGCAGTATTCGATAAGGGAACAACTTCTGATGATTTTACACGGCATAAACAAAAATCCACTTGCTAAATAAACGCTGTCTGGAAATCACGTGCCAGGAAACCTCACACGTAGCCGCCGTTATGGAGCACTAGATTTAATGAACGGAATCGCGGAGCAGTCTGGCGTCGAGGATATTGAGCAGAAAGTGAACGAGTTGATGAACCGTAGCACAGCATCTGCACGCTCGATCCTGGCTTTGATCACTCCTAGCAATGCTCGATTCTATCCGTCACCGACGTTGCTTCCGCAGTCCACGCGGAAAGATTTCACCAGCGGCAAAGGAAAATGCCTCCAGCTTGAGCAGGGACAGAGGGTATCACTAGGACGGGAAGTGCCTCGCTGAACACCAGGCTAAGAGCTCTCGATCAGGGCTATGGTGTAGACACGTAGCAAGAAGTTGAGTCCAAATACAACTAAGGAACGAGCAGGGTAATAGTGCAACCCAAAACAGAGCCCACCCTTGACTCAACAAGTGACAACGTCAGATAAAACGGAGAATCCACTTCTGTATCGAGATAGACGACTATAAGCTTTTATCACAGTGAGCAGAGCCGAAGCTAAGACTCAGTGAAGGCTATCTGGCTTACAGAGGGCTCGACCTTAGAAAGGAATGACAGAAAGAACTCGAGATTAGGATGTAGAGAGAATAACTGCTCAAGAAATCTCTTTTTCTGGCTCTGATACCATAAAACAGTGCGAGACACGCATATAGATTTCAAATGAATATTCAATGAATGATGAGCAAGCTAAAGCTCAATGATAATACAAAGATATTTACAGAAAATAGAAACATCAAATTTCTATTTAGTAAATAGAATCAAACAGTTTCATCAAAGAAACTGTTAAAAAAGAAAAAATAGCAATAGCTAAAAGAATGAGCATTAAATACTAAACAGGGATAATAGGATTATTCTAATATGAACTACTCTAGGTCACTGTAGTAGTAGGTTTTGCAATTGAGTTATGTGGCCATATTTATCAAAAAAGGAAGTTTGGTTGGGATACATGAAAATACTACCATTGGGTTTGGAATCATACCCAATCAGGTACATATAAGCACAGTTTCGATGAGCAAAACACAAAAACTGGGTAGTGACAATTCCTTTGACAATTTAAGGAATTTGGAAAGAAAATGAAGGAGATCAATGCAATAGTGAAGTGAACAACATTTGTTAATGCTTGATAAACATAGAAAAAGGAGCATAAAATATGAATCACGATTTCATGCTCTTTTTGTCGGACATGAGGAAGTATAAAACAAAGGAAAAACAGACAGGGAATCATAACACGAGAATTTTTGTAACCTGCTCATGAAGACTATTTCATTAAAATGAACTCAAAAATACATAATGGATGATATATCTCAAATAAAATCCAACCCTTTATTCTTCTGCATTGTTTTCTTATATAAACAATAATAACTAAACAGGGTTGTCTTTAAAATTAATTACAGTAATCCAAAAATAACAGTACATATCTCTTAGATACATGCATATGAAACTTTCCAAGCCTATTTGCATCTAAAGATCATGTTGTTGCTAGAGTCATGGCTGGAGATAAGGATTAGCAAGTCGAATTTGATGAGGTGGCATCCAAGTCAAAAACTATCCATGAGATTTTTCCTCACGAAATCCTGAAAAATAGGGTCTGATGATCCCTTCGAAAATCCAAAACTATGATAGCTCTTAGAAAACTAAGAGAGGTTTTTTTAAATGGGTTTGTTGCAGACAAAAACCTTTTTCAGTTTTGAAAAATTTGTTCTCGTTTGTTTGGAAAGCATGCCCAAAATTATTGTGCTGCATAGGAAAAAACAGAGTTTTAATTGACCATTTTTACAGAAATGCATTGCTACTCCTGTTGTCAGCGCATTTTCCTTTTTATTTTCAACCATACGATAATGTTGAAATTCCCATTGTCAACCTTTTTTTAAATTTACTAAACGCACAAAAGTGTTGATAGTCTAGTTATCAACAAATACCCGATAACGTTGACACTCTCGTTGTCAATGTATTCCTCGAATAATTTTCTGAACTAAAAAAGATTTGATAGTACTAGTATCAACATTTTTTCGTGTTTATTACAAATGTTTCTCTAACACTGTAATTGTCAGCGTTAAAAAATTTCAAATTTAAAAAAACGTGATAACAAAACCCATGCTTGAAAACAATTTTTCTTTTTCTCTTTTTTTTTCTTCTTTTTGATTTTTACGTAAAATACATAGAGATACAATTATGAAGACTGAAACTAGTTACATCTTTTAACACTCCCTCTTAACTACAGAGGTATTCATAATTGTATAAAGGGTACAAGGATGACCTCAAGTTGAAATGTTCTAAGAATAGTATCACAATCAACATATACAATGCTAGAGATCTCGATACCATCTAAGCTAATTGCCAAGGTATCAACCCATCAAGGGATCTAAGTACCATCTAGTCTACTTGCCAAGGTACTAACTCAATAGGGATCCAAGTGTCATCTAGGCTATCTTCCAAGACACCAACTCAGCAAGGATCTAAGTCTCATCTAGGCTACTTGCCAAGACACCAACTCAACAAGGATCTCAGTCTCATCTAGGCTACCTGCCAAGATACCAACTCAAATAGGATCCAGGTTTCATCTAGGTTACCTGCTAAGGCACCAACTCAACAAGAATCTAGGTGTCATCTAGGCTACCTGCTAAGAAACCAACGAGGATCTAGGTACCATGTAGGCTACATGCCAAGGTACCAACCCAACAAACATCTAGGTATCATCTAGGCTGCCAATTTGCCAATAGGGATCTAGGTACCATCTAGGCTACCTACCAAGGTACCAACCCAAACAATAGCATCATACAGGCTATCCAACCTAAGGTGCAATGACTCATCATCTCTTCCCTCTTAATTAGGGAAGAGATCCACTATTCCTTCTCGATCAAGGAATAGATCCAAGCTCCCTCTCAAGCATAAGGAAGATCAAATACTCCTTAGGGAGATATGGCCACAAGCCCTTAGCTTGTCTCATCAATACATCATCTATCAGTCCTTCTGTGGAGATCTTCAAATGTAGGTCTATTTCTTCATATCATACATGAGCTTTTACTTTCCTGAATAGAGTCAAACTTCTTTCTTTAATCTAGGGTAGGGCTTTGGTCATTGACTTTCCACATTACTTTCCTTCCTTTCCAACAATGACATAGTGTTGAACCAATCAATGTATAGCTAGCCACAACATCCTTTAACCTGGAAAGTGATCCTTCTTTGTCATCATCTGGTTGTCCTCCTTGTTGCTACCTTTTTCTTGCTAACGAAGTGTAAACATCTTTTTCCATATCCTCCTTAGAGGATTCCCAGAGTTATTCACTTAATCCAAGTATGTCTTAGATTAAGTTCAAACAGAAACCAGTTGAAGATATAATATATTAACTGCCAATGGGAATTTTTGCAACATTCTTCTAGGTAGCCCAGTCATATCCAACCAGATAATTGAATCATCAATATTAGAATTACCTCATTGTGATGGCCCTTCATCAAAATAACAACTTTTGCAGCATGTTCCACCTAGAGACTAACATCTTCTCGCATATAATATTAGGATTCATGTCCAAGGTATCCATCAATGGAATGAACCAATCAGCAGGGTTCTTCATAATATTCATCAAAATCTTCATAGCTTCTTCTTTGAGTTGCCATTACCAAATTGCTTGCTTTCTTAGTGATCATGTCAGATATTGATTATGTCATCATGCCACCACATAGAAGAGTTCAAGGAATGCTAAGATCATGCCTTCATGCATTAACCATAAGGAAGAGTTCAGTCTCTAATGCCAGGCTCATAGTATTGAGCATATCTTAGTAATCAACTTCTTTCCGCTAGATTGAAGACATTATACCTAAGTTGCACGAAACGGGGAAATGGAAATGAGTTTCCGAAACGGGAAGCGATACGAAACACGACCTCCCCAAATTTGAGGAAACGGGGAAACGCGAATATATATATA
>APFE031470413.1:0-17214 GCA_000404065.3 Pinus taeda | reverse complement strand
TGACAAGAAAGCGCTAAGTTTCAGAAATCTTAGGCTTGAAAAGGGGAGATAGAACCTTATAGAGAGAGTATGGATTTTCTTTGAGTGAAGCAGATCTTCACCCAAACTAATGACATGAAAAATGATGAAACTAAGAGGTATCAAGCAGATCTTGACCTCTTTTGGGGAATTTAGTTAATAATTTGGGGGAGATGGAGAAAGGGAGTTAGTTATGTCTGTCTTTGAGTTTTTTTCACATAGAACTGCCTGGTGATTGTGTCCTGAGTAGAGATGACACCCTGAAAACATGGAACTGATCAGCAATCAAGATTCTGCAACCTCAAACTACCTACCCAGCCTACTTACCTAACATTTTTTCTTCTTTTGGTTTGGGTGCACTTAGACTTGCAGACCCATCATTTCATTTTTTTCTTTTTTATACCTTTTTATCTACCAACTACCCTTTTCTCTTCCAAGGGCCCAGATTAAGCAGTTGGGCTCCTTTGATTCTCTACCTATCTAAGAATCTGCCAAGATTAAGCTATTTGGACAGATTTTCATCCTCTATATTCTAAAACAGTAAATTAAAACCTAGGGAGACCAAGATTAAGCTGTTTGGACCTCCCTTTAGCTGAAAATTGTACAAAACTGGAATAACTTCTCAAAATTTGGAAAACAGTTAGATGAACTCTGAGTAGCCTTCTTTGCTTGGTGACTGTTTAGCAAATATGGAGCATTGCAGCATGCAAAGTATGACCTATTTGGTCTGTAAAAATGTCAATCATGAAATATGAGTAACCTGCTGCAGCAGGACGCTAACAGTGGCTCCACTTGGGGATGGCTTCTCCTTGTGAGAAGCCAAGAACAACAGGTCATATTGCCTTGTTTCTTTTTGTTATGGTTGTGCTTTGAACTTGTTAGTGCTGACTGTTGGATTGGTTAGAACTTCTGGATTGGGAACAGCTCTTTCCTTCACTTGTGCTGCTGTTAAGCTGCAAAGCACTGCCTGCTTTCTTCTACGTGCTTTAGCATCATGGATTCTTACAAAAAATCAAAACACTGGTATATACAAATATTCTATGTACAAAATAAAACACCGCCTGCTCTTTTTAATCAAAAGGATCATTGTAGTGCTTTAGCATTCGGCCATTGACAAGGCCTTCTTAAGCTGTGCTGCCATCTGGAGATTTGAGAAAGTAGGTATTATTGCCTTGCACAGCGCTGATAATGTACGGACCTTTCCACAGAAAATCGAATTTTGCGTGTTTGGCCTTGTCTTCTCTTCGTGAATCCCATCTTAGAACTTTGCTGCCCACCCAGAAATCCTTTGCTTTGGCCTTCTTATCAAACATATTTTTGAGTTTTTCTTGCAATATTTGAGCTCTGTCGAAGACTTGTTCTCTGGTTTGTTGAAGATGAATGGTTTGATTAACTCTTCTCTACATGTCATTCAGTTCAGCCTGAATTTCTTGCAACAATTTAATAGTAGGAATTCCCAAAGATGAAGGGAACTTGGCTTCCATGCCATATACAAGTTCATAAGGGCTCATCCCAATGGATTTCTTGGTGGAAAGTCTGTCTGCCCACAGAGCATTTGTGAGCTTCGTATGCCAGTTCTTTTTGTTTTCCTCCAGCAGTTTCTTTATGATATTGATGAGGCTTTTGTTGGAAGATTCGACCAAGCCATTACCTTGAGGGTAGTAAGCTGTGGAGTGGCCTAAGGTAATGTGGTATTTATGGCAGAATTTGATCATCATTTTGGATTTGAAAGCAGCAGCGTTGTCAGTGATGATTTTCTTAGGGCAGCCGAATCTAGAAAGGATATTGCTGTCAAGGAATTGGATAATAGTGGAGTCATTGGCTTGCCTACATGGGATGGCTTCAATCCACTTAGTGAAATAATCGGTGGCTGTTAAAATTCACTTGTGTTGGCCTGAGGAAGAGGGATGAATTTCTCCAATGAAGTCGAGACCCCATTGTTGAAAAGGTTTCTCGGTTGAAATGGGCTTAAGGGGCAAGGGCAGTAGTTTTCTTTTCCCTTCAAAGGTTTGGCATTTGTGGCATGAGACAGCAAACTTCTTTACATCTACAAATAGAGAGGGCCAGTAATAACCAGCCCGTAAGATCATGTCAGCCATGGACTTCCAATATAAGTGTCCTCCACAGTCCCCTGCATGGAATTCTTTCATGATGTTGTTAGTTTCATTTATAGTCAAACAATTAAGCAAAATACCTTCATGATTTTTCCAAAACAAAGCACCATCTATGACACAAATTTTTTATGATTTCATCCTTAAAAATATTTTCTTGGTTCTGGACAATCTTGGGGGAGCACACAGGTTTAACAATACAAAGCAAATATCAGCATACCATGGGGATTGCATGAATGTTTCACTGATCTGTGGAGTTGCCAACTCCAGTTCATCGTCCAGTTGATTAATGTCTAATGCTTGGAAGTTTGTTTCGGACATTAGTTTGGCTAACCCTTGTCCTTTTATGAGTTTGGTGGGCTTTATTTCAATGTCGTATTCAAGGATGCTGGTAATCCACTTGCCTCTTTTGCCTTCTAGTCCCTCTTGAGTTAGTATATCCTTTACAACAGCGTTAGGGACATAGGCAATCATGTGGGAGTATAGGATGTAAATTATGAAATCTTTGATAGCTTTGACCAGGGCATAGACCTTTTTTTCCATAATCTGATATTTTAAGGGTGCATCTCTCAAAGCTCGGCTGAAGAAAGAAATTGGCTTTTCATTGCCCTGATCATCTTTCTGCAGAAGGACAGCAACGATAGTGTGTTCAGATGCGAAGGAGAAAATGATAAAATCTTTGTCGAATTGAGGACTGGTGAGGACAGGCGTTTGAGTTAGGGCAGTTTTTATACTCTCAAAAGCCTGCTTGGTTTCAAGAGACCATTTTACCTTGGCATCCTTCTTCAGCATGTTGCTCAGTAGCCTTATTAGTCGGCTAGGTTTGGGATAAATCTCCTTAGGAAATTGATCTTTCCCAGGAATGCTTGCAGTTCTTTTATGTTTCTTGGATAAGGGATTTGAAGGATAGCTTGAATTCTTTCCGGGTCAATTCTAATCCCATCTTTTGATATTATATGCCCTAGAAGCTTGCCTTCCTCAAGGGCAAACAGGTACTTCTTAGGATTCAAGGAAATGCCATATTTCCTGCATGTCATGAAAATTTTCCTTAAGTGCTTAAGGTGCCCTTGGTCGGATTTGGAGAATGGGGTTAGGTCATCAAGGTAAACTACAAGGAAATCGTGTATCTCCTTAGCAAATGCAATATCCATTGCCCTTTGAAAGGTAGCACCAACGTTTTTCAGCCCAAAAGGAATTTTAACGTACTTCAATGTTCCCCATGGTGTGGTAAAGGCTGTCTTGTCCTGGTCATCCGGGTGAACAAGTATTTGATTAAATCCTGAAAATCCATCTAGTAAAGAAATTCTGGAGGAACCCACTACTCTTTGCAAGATATGGTCCATTTTGGGCAACAGGTAGTGGTCTTTTAGAGAGACCTGGTTTAAATTTCTCAAGTCTACACACAGTCTTATCTCTCCTGTTTTTTTCCTGGTGGGAACTAAGTTAGACACCCATTCAGATAATCTGATGGGTGCAACGATACCTGCTTCAAACATTCTCTTTATTTCTTTTTCAATCAAGGGAAGAAGCATGGGGTTGATTCTTCTAAGTTTTTGTTTGAACAGTTTTTGATTTGGTTTTAGGGGAATGGTATGTTGGATCACTGAGGTGTCATAGGACTTCAAGTCCTCATAACTCCAGGCAAATACATCTTGGAATTCTTTGAACAAATCCACATATTTTGGTTTTTGGTCAGGGGGCAGATTTTTGGATAATTTAATCATTCTGGGATGCTCTGCTGTTCCTATGTTGTGTTCTTCTATGGCAGCATTTAAAGGTTCCATATTTGGCTTTTTGGACACATCGTTGTCATCAAACATGTCTTCCAATGGAGTAAGGCCGGCAGGTAGAACATTACTTTTCAGATCAATAAACTCATCCTCCACCTTGGTTGTTTTCTCTAAACAGATTTGTTTTAGTTGTTCTATGTTTGTATTGTTGAAAACAGTTGGGTTAAGGATTTGTTTACCTGTTGTAGCTGTTACAGTTAGGTGGTTTTCTTCTGCTAACTATTGTGAGTCGGCCATGGCATCCATGTCAATGTTTGTGTTGGAAAATTCATTCTCCAAAGTTAAGAAACTGTTAATCTGGGCATCATTTTGAAATACCTACCAATCCTTGACATTGTTAGGGACCGAAGGTCTATGTTTTATTTCAGCGGTGAAATGGTGATTTGGTCCAAAGGGAAGCTTGCATGTGCTAGCAAAGGTTGCTAGATTATGGGCATGAATATTGTGATCTCGTGCAATTTTGGCAAGCCTGAATTCACTGAAGGCATTGAGTAATTCGGTGACAGCAGCTTTGTAAGCTCTCATTCTACTATCATTAGCGACAAAGTTACCTTTTATTTGTTGTATAATCAAGTCAGAGTCACCTAGGATGGAGACTTTAGTAGCTCCCAGGATTTTGAGCAACTTGAGGCCTAAGAGAAGAGCTTCATACTCTGCCATGTTGTTTGTACATCTGAAATTGAGTCTATAGGCATGGTCCTGTGCGTGATTATCATGAGTATTGTAAATCCACACTCCAACCCTGCTCCTAACTTGTTAACCGAACCATCAAACTCCAAATACCATGTGACTTCTTGTTTGAGGTTTGTATAGAGAGTTTTAGTTGTTTGAGGATCGGGCAGACTTACAATTTCAGTTTCGGGATGTTCTTCTTGCTGTTTGTTGTTTGCCTTGACTGTTGAGACAATTTCAGGGGTGTAGGCAACTGATTCCTCATTGACGTACGTTCCTTGCTCCAAAGATAACGGCTTATCATCGGTTGGAGGGTTGCTGTTATCATTAAATAAAATAAAAGAATCCATATCAGAATGGATTGAGTAAATTGGAAAATTTTGGGGTTTTTCCTCACTGCTTACCACATACTTCATTAACGTTTCTCTATATAGTCTCTTTGGTTGCCCAAAGACAGATATAGTGGCATAAGAGAGGTCGAGTTGAAGGGATCATTGCAATTTTTCTCCCCACGATCTGGATAGGAGCATGCCATACTTTGTGGGAATGTCGGAAACTACTACGTCCATTAAGATTGTCTTGTTGGGGAATTGGACTAGAGAGACACAAAGGTCTTTGATCAAGCCTAAACATTTGACTTGACTTGAGTCAAAGGAATACAGATCTTTGTATGGTCTTGTGACATCAAGGTTCAACCTTTCCATTACATCTTTGGGCATAAGGTTATGTGAGGCACCTGAGTCAAACATAGCATTATGCAGTATTTTGTCATGTATGTGCAGATTGACATAAAAAGGTGGAACAGGTCCATATGTTGTTTTTCCGTTAACTTCTGGACCGAACAGTAGTTCAGGGGTATCATCTAAAACGTTTACATCATCCCTTACTTCTGGTAATTGAAGTGACCTTGAATTTGTTGTCTGTATACATCATGTTTGGCAAGTTCTGAGAGGGGAATGGAAATCTTGAACTTTCCAATCTCTGCTTCTAAACTGAATGGTTTTTCCAATGAGTTCTTGGCATTGATAGTGGTGAATTTCTCTTTTTCAGGCATACTCTCTATGTTTTCTTTTGGAATGTCTATGTCATGATGCATGACAGTTTGTGGTATTTCTGTTTTGGGAAGATTTTTGGGAATGCTATTCAGATCTTCTTTTGGGAAGGAAGGAGGTAGAGGTTGATCAATAGGAGAGTGTGTGTCTGTTACATCGTCCACAGTTACCTGATGAGGGTTTGGGACCGAGCTGTCAGCTGATTGCTTGTTGGTGATATTTCCTTTACTTTTGTTGAGCTGTTTGCTATCTTTTGTTCTGCTAGATGGGGGAACATCAATGGTCCTTGTTCTTAATTTGTACTGCTTGTGTACCTCGTACACAGCGGTATCATAGCCTTGTTTAAAGTCGAAGGACTCTCCCGACTTGGCGTGAAATTGTTTTGCATCAGGATATGGTCGGTCTTCTTCTGTAAGAAAGATTTTCTGTTCATTTTCTGAATCTATCAAGTTCATATGAGTCCCATCTGTGGGCTCAGTGGATGTAGATGCCTCCGCATAGTTTTCTTGAAAAGGAGGCCTATATTCATGGTCGGGACTGGCCTTCCAACGTTTGTGTTTTGAGTTTTTCTGAAGTTCGGGTTCCTTATGGCATTGGGTTGTTGACCCTCCCATGAAGTTTTTCTCTCAACATGGTCTACTCTGTCTCCCAGCCTGTGGATGCCACTGATGATAGCATCTAGCTTCTGATCGAAGGCCAAGGGTTCTTCTTTGAAAGTGGTTCTTCTGTTTCTTTTAGCAATTAGATTTGCTTCCACACTCACTGCAACATCTTGCATTTCTACAAGGCTTTGAGGGGCTCTTTCCCTTAACTGATATGCCATCTCAGCATCAAAGCCATCCGGGAATTTGTATAAAGTGAGATCAAGTGGAGGTCTTAAATTTTGTGGTATTGCATTGTAAACATTGTTAAATCTTGCACAGTAATCCAGAACTATTTCCTGAGGTCCTCTTTTGATAGTATCATACTCAGACAGTATGTGTAGGGGATCTTTCTTTTTCTCCCATCTGTTAATAAATGCCTGGGATAAGGCTTTAGGGTTTAATATAGAATTGGGTGCAAGTGCCATAAACCAGGTTCTGACATCACCGGTCAAACTTTGGACAAAACTCTTCATTCTTACACTCTCATCATCAATCTCATAACTCTCGAAATAATCTTGCATTTTCTTTGTATGTTGTAGGGTGGTGTAGGAGGTTGCGCCATCAAAATAGGTGATTTTTGACTGGTAGTCTTGAGGCATAACCCCGGGATTAGCAGGAAATTGCAAGGGCACATATCTAGCCATGATGATGGGGATAAGCGGAACAGCTAGAGCAGCGGGGATAACAGGAACAACCGGGGTAGAAGGAGTAGTAGTGGTAGTAGGAGTATGGGATGGAGGTGTAGAGGAGCTGCTTGGAGAAGGAGGTGATGAACCAGGGGAACTTGGGGTTGATCGAAATAAAACTTTGACAGGGGTTGGAACACTGCTTGGCTAAACTTTTTCAGGGGTCGCAGCAGTTGGGTCTTCTTTTTGCTTTTGTTTTCTAATTACCTTAGGAATTAAATTTGGATTTGCAAAAACAGCTGGGCTATTTGGATCAGGATTTGATCGTGTATTACGCGTTTGCTTCTTAGGAGCCAGCTTCTATTCTATTTTTTGGGAACTTTTTCTAAAAAACACAACAACACAGGTCGGCCTAGACCTTCACAAGTTGGTTTCTTCCTCTGTGGGGCTGCAGACTGGTTTAGTGAACTTATCTGAGGAGTTCCCCGGCGGAGTCACCATTATGTTATCACTCAGGTTGTTCCTAATCTCCTGTAGGGATACGGCCGAGGTAACCACAAACCAATCTTTGGATTGTAGGTTCTTGCCCACCTACAATTAGAGAGGGCTCTCTCTTAATGATTCAACTTTGTTGATGATTTTAGGCTAGCTTTTGGCTCAGGGGTTTTTGTTTGTGTTTGGATGGAAGGAAAATGCTTTCAGGCAGAGAGGCAATTTATGAAGTGATAAGTTTCAAACCATTGGGCATGGAGTCACGGGTTAGGATTATCAGTGTGTCTTTCTGGTCATAAGAGAAATAATGAAGCAGGATAGCTACTCATAACACAATCTTCAGACTAAAAGGGTGAATGATGTATAAGGAATGAGAGGCACTTAAGAATCTCTCATTTAGCTTAACAGAGGGACAGATGATCTGTATCTAGGGGAAATGAAGAATCCCTGGATAACAGTCTTGATTTAAGACAAACATGAGCCATGTGGAATTCATATTTATGCTTAAATAGAAGAAAACATAAAGAAACAATAGAAATTGAGCATAGAGTGTATTTAAACAAATTCTAAGCTAATCTTCTTTCTGCTGTTTAAGAGCGTTATTCATGAATGAAAACAGAGGTAAGAAGCACTTATTGAGTTATGCACAGTACAGAATTCCATAATCACTCTTCAACCAGTAAACACAGTGAACAATCTGTTCTCCAAGGCTCATAAGCAGTCTTTGATTATAGAAACTTATTAGATATTACAGTGCGAGTCTCTCCCGGAGAAAAATCAGCTAGAGATAGCTTGTTGACTAATCAACCAACCAACCAACCCCTAATACAGTGTTCAGGGCTGTTTTTATAGTGAAAATATCTCGTACTTACTTATTACAATTGACCTAAAAAGGTCTGCAAAGAGATTTCTAAATCTAAACTTGTGCCAAAATTAAGTGCAAGTAAATATCTATTGAAATTCTGTCAGAGGTAGCTGGATCAAAAGGAGTGCAGTGTGGCCCTTGGAGCCTCGATGTAGTACTGCTGGAATAACTGTGCTTTGGGATATGTAGTTCTGTTCTGGTACGAGTTACATGTGCAATAACCATGATTTGAGAGTTGTGAGTGGCATCACCTTCTTTTTTGACTTTGCTGGAAGGTATTTAATTTTCTCCTGCTTTCGGTTGCTGTTAATATCTTCGCTGATACTCTTTGCCACTACATTGATGGTGTCCGCCGCTTGTTGATACTCTTTGACGTGCTTTTTCCCTGTTGATTTGATCTGATACTCTTTAATCTCTGTCTCTGGTCTCTTCTTGTCTTCAAATTGGTTTAATTTGGCAAAATCGGGCAATTTCGGGATTTTTTGGTGCAAAACTGGCCAAGGAATCAAGTGATTCCCTAAAGTTTCCCCAAAATGGCCTATTTCCCGTAGCGATGTGCAATTAGCGCTTCACGCTAATTGTGCATCGAAAAATGCCTCCGTTTCTCATTCCGGAGCTCCGAAGCACAATTTTTCCTCTTGCGCGAATTTTCGGTTTTCTGGGTGCTGACGTCAACATGATGTCAGCAGTACGGCAGATGACGTCAGCATGCTGACGTTAGCAGTGGGGTCCTTGGGTACGGATGTGATGTCAGGATGCTGACATCATCAAGGTGATGTGGCAGTACGGCGGGGTGACGTGGCAGTATGATGTGGACCGGGCGCAGGCAGGGCGAGGTGACGTGGAGGCGTCCTGGCAGGATGAGGTGGCGCTCCTGTTATGTGAGGGCAGGGCGGTTTTCCTTAAGCGTCGGACCGCCTTTGGTACGGAGGTGGTTTCTGTCAGGGGCGGCCCGATGCAATGGGAGGCCGCCACTTGTCCCGGTGTACGACAGGAAAACCGTCGAACATCGGGTGGTAACCTACCACCGTAATCGGGCACGCGATGCGATCAAGGACTGTCGGATCTGGGGGAGACAATCCGACGGTGGATGGGAAAGGGAGTTGCGCAGGGTTTAGCTAAGGTGCGCGTGCGTTAAATGCTCAATTTTTCGCGGCGCGGTGGGTTTTTAACTTTAGAATATGGGTGAATTTGTTTGCGTTGTGATAACTAATCAAACAAACATTGATATTTTTCACAGAAGAATGTGCGGGGAGGGTTATTTAGCATTTGGGAATGGTTTTCTTAGTGTTTGGAAGGGGTCCATACACTTGGGAGTGGGAATTTTTGCAGAGGGGGGGTTCTTACTAAAGTCCAGGTGACTTAGTAATTCCCAATGAAGTATTTATGGTTATATTTCAACCAAGGGGAGGGGATATTTACATAAGGGGATTATTTACATAGTTTTAGTATGGGGATGGAAAAATATAGGGAGTTAAATAATAATGTGAGTAGTTAATATGGAGATGACAAGAAAGCGCTAAGTTTCAAAAATCTTAGGCTTGAAGAGGGGAGATAGAACCTTATAGAGAGAGTAAGGATTCTCTTTGAGTGAAGCAGATCTTCTCCCAAGCTAATGATATGAAAATGATGAAACTAAGAGGTATCAAGCAGATCTTGACCTCTTTCGGGGAAATTAGTTAATGATTTGGGGGAGATGGAGAAAGGAAGTTAGTCATGCCTGTTTTGAGCTTTTTCACATCAAACTGCCTGGTGGTTGTGTCCTGAGTAGAGATGACACCTGAAAACCTGGAACTGATCAGTAATCAAGATTTTGCAACCTCAAAACTACCTACCCAGCCTACTTACCTAACATTTTTTCTTCTTTTGGTTTGGGTGCACTTAGACTTGCAAACCCATCATTTTAATTTTTTCCTTTTTATACTTTCCTATCTACAAACTACCCTTTTTTCTTCCAAGGGCCCAGATTAAATAGTTGGGCTCCTTTGATTCTCTACCTATCTAAGAATCTGCCAAGATTAAGCTGTTTGGACAGATTTTCATTCTCTATATTCTAAAAACAGGAAATTGAAATCTAGGGAGACCAAGATTAAGCTGTTTGGTCCTCCCTTTAGCTGAAAATTGTACAAAACTGGAATAACTTCTCAAAATTTGGAAAGCAGTCGGATGAACTCTGAGTTGCCTTCTTTGCTTGGTGATTGTTTAGCAAATATGGAGCGTTGCAGCATGCAAAGTATGACATATTTGGCCTGTAAAATGTCAATCATGAAATATGAGTAACCTGCTACAACAGGAGGCTAACAGGTACTTCCCACACAATCCTTAGAATCTAGTCTCGGTGTCTATAAAGAGGGTGATCACTGCCAACACTAGAAGAAATCCAAGGGTGGTAATGTTGGAAAATGTACAGTGGCATAAGATAACTTAGAGTATTTGTTGAATGAGAATCTCAGGTTGAGAAGAGAACTTGTTATGGTGAAGCAATAGGTAGAACATCTTGCAGTAGAGAACCAATAGTTGTTATCACATAACTTCAATGCCACAAAATGGCATTCAACCATGAAAGAAGATTTGGGGCCAATGGAAGATACTATGGCACGACTAGATGACGAGATGATACTTATACAATAGGTCATGGTTCCTCTCATTGGCATTCAGAGGTATGCACAGGAATTAGTGAAACTCTTGAAGATAAAAAACCAAGCAGTTGATCAGATGTAGGAGTGGGCTGCCAAATATCTGAATTAACCGCAATATTTGGAAAGGAAGGATAAGGTCTCTACAGAAATAGGAAAATTTTAGTTGAAACTCCACCCATAGAATTACTTGCATTTGGGAGCACAATCAGTTAGCAATATGGCTGCCGACAACTAGATGCATAATGGGTTTGAGTCTCTAACATAGAAGCACGAGATTCCCACCATCATATCTCTAGAAGAAATCAGAGGCAGGGAGGTCATCTTCTTGGAGATCCAAGAATAGATTGAACAAACCAAGCAGGAAATGGAATGGGAAGGCTTGGAGGTAACCAAAGACATTATTCAACAATATTCCTTTGCACCAGTGAAAGCGCACATGAAGCTCTCATGGATGTGGAATAATGTACAGTTAAGATCCTAGAACATACCGATGGGGCTATCGGAGGTGAAGATGTGCTATAAAGGAGACTTTTCAATCCAAGTCAAAGCCACCACGAACGATTTCAAAGCATGGCACACTTACATTACAAGTGAACTCCATGAGGAAGAAGATAAATTATCTATTTGATGAGTTTTTTTCCATAGTCATTTTTGTCTTATTAGGCCACCGTCTCATTCTTAAATTGTCTTATGTAATAAATTTTATGAAATGAAGTCCAACGGACACATGTAGAATATGAAAATCCATACATTGTAATGTAAAGAGTCATGTAGTGAATATGAATCGTCATAGGAATTGAAGAGTCAAGAGGAAGCTCAAAATTCATTTTAATTGTTATGAATAGCTCCTCATAACTCAAGCATAGGGATTTTAGGAGCCATGGCTTATAGAAGGCTTTATATTCTAGAGGTCTTGCCTTGGCTTCTCTTGTAAGACGTAGGATATAGATCATTCTTTGGTGAAGCAATTTGTGACTTTGTATTCCACTATTGGATACAATGATTCATCCATGTAACAGTTTACTTGGGATCTTACACTTTTAATCAAAAGTTCAATGAGCTGACATTCTTTCATACATGTGTCATAGATGTAGTTGGACTATTCTTGCTATGTTTAAGGTATATTTTCCTTTATTTACATACTAAGTTAATGAACTAATTTGTTGCTTAGTTATGGATATTATTGAATGAATGATGGTATGCTTTAATGATTGTTGTTTACTATGTGGACTAATTTGTAAGTACTCAGCAAGCCTTTCTCTTTATTCCCTAGTCCCCCTTTAGGATAGTACTATTAATTTTATAATTGATGGCTCGTTTCTCTCACCTACCATGGGTATACCTTGTTAGAGTCTTATAGTCGTAGTGATCAAAATTACTCTTTTCACTATTGATTATAGTCTTAGGTAAAATTATAATATTTTCAAATTAAATTTGACATCTATCTTGGTTGGAAAAGGGTCTTGAGTCAATGTCTAAATGTATAATGTATATTCTACTCCCATCACAAGCCTAAGGTCATGTTTATCATCAAAAGTATCATCAAAAAATCTCGTGGGTCTTTTGAGGTCATTTGCTGCACACAGAGACAATTTTACTTGAAAATCAGTTTCTAAAGTAATGGGCATGCAATTTACAAAACTGAAAGAGGTTTTTGTCAATAAAAGACAAAAGAAATGAAACCTCCTTAAGTTTATGCACATGTGTTATGATTGGGGAGATATGCAATAAGATTTAAAGCTTATGTTCAAAAAATCAAATTTTGAATTTGTTTTACTGTTTTAGTCATTTTATTTTGGCACTCTTTTATAACAGAGGGAAAGGAATTTTAAGAAACCCAAGGCCATTTTTGTCAAGAACGAGACAATATCAAAAACCTCTTTCAATTTCTTCATAGGTGTCGTGGATTGGAATATTTGACTAGATCCTTACAGCCTAGTTTTACAGATTTAAACATTTAATGATTTCCTGTTTTAGAAATGATTTTGTAGCACATATTTCTAGGTGATGGAGATGAATATGCAAAAACGGAGAGAGGTTTCACTACAAAAAAAGCTAATATACAAAAAAAATCCTTCAGTTTTGTAATATATTTCATCATTAAAAATATATGAGTTAATATTCGACCACTATTTTCATAATTTCGGTGGACCCTATTCCTAGAAGGGAGTGCCAAATTTAATGCAACTGTTTCTATCTTTAGGGAGATGCTTGAGCTCGACTCCCTTAGTACAGGGATGAGCTAATTATATGTATTTCATGAATTTCAGAGTGCAAAAGGTTGGATATTTGAAGCTTTGACATTTTGGAATTGGTGTACTTGATTTTTTGGTAGAATTAATATATTGTTGCAGCTATGTTTCTGGGATTCATGTGTTGTGGTCAGTGACATTATTTTCTTCAGCTATTCTTATGAATTTGATTTTTATAGGTTTCTAGAATCTATATATATTTCTTCTTGTGTTAATCTCTTAAGTTTTAAACGGAATTCAGTGCCAGAAAAGTTATGCTTTGTTTGAGGTTATCATTTAAGTGTTTTTATCTTCCAAACAAGTGAATTCATGCATGTATGCTCAGTTACTTCCTTCTATCTAATTTCCTCATCACCATACTACTATGACAAATCCATTTGTGTCGTTGATTACATCTATCTTGCCTCATTTAAATGACTGCAACTAATCTTTTGATCTATTTGGCCTGGTTCCTAAACCTATTGCTTCATATCCAACAAAACCCTACTGAGCTGATAACTAGCCTAAAACCCTAGTATTCTCCAGTCACTTCCATTCGCTGTGAGGTTAATTTTAGAGAGAGCCCTTTCTGATTTTGCAGGGCTAGCCTCCTAGTCCAAAGTTGGTCTAAGGTTACCTCTTTGGTTTCCTTTCTCAACCTTGGGAAACTAAGGAGTGCTAACATTTTGGCATTGTTGTCGAGGATCGAAACAAAAGTTAATCTTCTCCGAGAAAGATTGTTCACATTGTAGATCTGATTATTGATGGTGTACAATAGTCAAACATATGAAAGTTGAAACATTCACCTGGCGACTCCAACTTAACCCAAAGACTCCACTGGCAACAGGATCCAGAAATCGAAATGAGTTCTCAATCCAGAAGGTATGCTCCTATGCATCGAGATCATGTTCTGGGCTTTCCAAACCGTATGCCTCAGGTAGATTGGAAAACATACTTGCTAAAATTCAGAGATGGAAAAGGTGATGATGCTACACTTCATTTAATAAGATTTCATATGCATGTGTGTAAGTTGAGGATTAATTTTCATGAAGATTGTTTAATGAAGATGTTCATGATCACATTAGAAGAAAGAGCACGATTTTGGTATGGAAGCTTTCCTCCTGCTTGTATCTATTCTCTCAAGGATTTTCACTTAGTATTTTTTTTAGAAGTATAGAGAAGTCTATCCTTCTTTTATTTTGATTGAGGATTTTTTTGATCACTTTGAGAATTTTATTCAAGAGCTGGAAAGTGCTTATGGAGATGAAGAGTTTATGGATGATGAACTCTTGGATGCTTTGAATGAAAACCCTTTTCACCACCAAAAGAAGATCATGGATTTTACCCTGAATGACAGCGAACTTGAGAAGAATTCTTCAAAAGATGACAGTGATCTTCCATCAAATGAAGTTGATAATAATTTTCAGCAGTCTTGCCAATATTCAAGAGATTAAGATATATATAAAGATGTTCTTTCCAGCTGCCCTTCATTCCTTTCCTCTTCTGAGTTTTTAATTCAGGAAGAAATATGTGCAGAGCAAAATTTTGAGTTTGCTTGTATAGAAAAACTAGAGTCATGATTTATCCGTTGAGGTCAAAAACAGTGTACAACAGGTTTGTTGTCTTGAGTTTGATGAACATGTTCAACAACCTTAAAATGATAAAGATATAGAATTTTTTCAAAGCATAGAAAATTCTTTCTCTAATATACATGAAAATCCACTTGTAGATATTTGTGTTGATGTTGATTTGGATACCTCAACTGAATATCTACAAGAACATACAAATCTTGGCTCTGATCTGGATGGTATGGAAGTTCACATTGTTGCATTTCCATTTAAGAAGGATCAACCAAATGAAGAAGAACAATCAACCATTATATTGGAAAGCATCTCCCTTCTTTTTGTTGATCAACAAGAGGTAATGTTTCATGATTTTCAAGTCCCTTTGGGAAGTCTTTTTCAAGCATCAGAAAACATGGATATTGTTTTGTTCACCAACATAGGTTTTGGACTCAAGTATCATTTTGAGTTTCCATCTTCTAAATCTTTCTTTATGCCTGGTGGAGCTGAACACGAGCATCATTCAAGTAGTCACGTACTTGATTGGTTACACTGGATCTTCGACTTCACTTGATTACATCATTTATCGATTAGTTAGAGTAGGAAAGGTGTTATTAATATGCTCAACATTCTAAGCATCTTTTTCAGTGTCAATTTCCAGTAGAGTTTGTCGTTGATGGTACAATTCAATGTTCAGTTTAATTTGAGTCAGTTTTGTCATGCGGAAAGAGTTATGTTTGCGGACAAACCTAACCTCCCTAGGAGTCTAAGACTCTCTAGTGACAAACAAACCAAAAAAGAGCAATCCTTCTCTAAATACACATTATTCTATGAGAGATCAAGTGTTTTCCGATCTTACCTTAGGTCCAAACGCTTGTTGTAGTAGTCCAGCCTTGCTGATCCAGATGAGCTCCTCCTTCACTTTAAGACCTGCATACACTAACAAAGCAAACGATTACATAACACCTGAATATTCATCATAAAACAAAGCATATTCATCACATAGACCAAGGAGTACATGAAATAATTCATTAACAACAAATCATTGAGAAGAATGGACTTATTTGTATTAAGTAAACAAAAAAGGAACCATTACAACCTGAGCCTTGGTGTTGTGCAAGCTCCTCCCAGGGTCCAACAAGAGATTTCCTCTACTTTGACAAGCTCACCCACTTCCAATATGGCAACAAGAAAGGATGGTAATCTCTCCTCACAAGTTAACAATGAGTCCTAATTCCAGCAGCATTTACCCTTTGGAATGTTCAGCTTTCAACCTCCCCTCCTCTGGCCCAATGCCTGTATTTATTGTATTCTAGAGGAGGTTATTCAGTTCCAACATCAATGGGATACTCCCTCTTTTGGATGGGGTAGCTCCTCTCTTGATGGGATAAGCTCCTCTATCATAGGGATGCATGAACCATCTGGAGGCGCTCAATACACGTCAAAAACTCTTCTAGAAGGCTCTAAAGTGACCACAAGTAACTTTTTAAAGATGAAACTTGTGCCTTTTTGACCTTTACAGGGGTATGCACCCATCCTTTGGTTTACAGAGCGTACAAGTACGCAGGTACAGGGTGTTTGGAGTGCGTACACGCAGGCAAGGTAGAGAGAACCTGCGTACCAGAGATAAACATGTTTTTAAGTGACTTTCTCTCTTTTTGAAGTTTGACATGAAGAGCAGAGGTATGAGGCTTGACAAGGAGGATAATATGACTATTGATGGAGCCATATTAACTGGAGATAGTCATGGTGACAAATTTCAGTGTAACAGATTGCCCCCTAAAGTACGAAGCCTGTAATAGATAAGGGTGTTAAGTCATATAGGAAGGGTGAAGTACTTTATCATTTCGAGGATCATCTTGTGGAGAGCCTGGTCAGAACCTTCAATTTTCAACACAAAATACATGTATAAGATCATATCATACTGAGGTAGGCATTCCCATACTCAGATTAAAAACTTTAACTATTGGACTAACTACTCTGGTACAAGAATGATTTCATAATACATCATAATCATAGACTCGTATAGACACAGTATGGACGCAGCCATCTGTTTATGATTGGTCTACAACATAATGAATACAAAACTCCTCGCAGCCTGGATGGTGGAAACTAGATCCAGGGTCTTCATTTCTATTCCCCGAATTGGTACGATTCTAGCCATGCGAATAAATGAGTCGATGTCGAACATGGTAGAAACCACTTGATTACCGGTCAATGATGTAAACCGTTAACAAGTGTGGGAGAAACCACCCCAGTAATGTCAATGGTTCTCAAAGTACCCAGCACAATCATGAGATGTGAATGAATGAGTCGATGTCGAACATTTCATGGAATCCTTCGATCGCAAGTCAATGATGAAAACTGACGTCGAAGGCGAGAAACCTGCCATTGATGCATGCAGACTCCAAGTACTGATGATTTCTAAGTCAACTCTCCAGATAATGTGCTGATGTCGATAGAAAGCGGCCCGTCGCAGGCAAGCCCACAACACGAAATCATAGTTCAAGTT
>APFE031470400.1:0-12757 GCA_000404065.3 Pinus taeda | reverse complement strand
GTAGAATCCATTTCTTTAGAATGGAACTAGGATCTATGTTTTCCCAAGTCATTGTAAATTAAAAATGAGAGATCAGAGAGAGTGATTACACACAATTCCAAAACACATTACGTTTTATTGATCACATAAGACATTTACATATATAATAATTTGATCACTCACTCCAACAAATTACGACTCATACATGACTTGACTCCAACTCATAACATAGGAATCAACAGCTTCTAGACTGACACCTAGAGACTCACAGTGACAACTACACATGAAATGGAAGCATTACTTCCAACACCCTCCTTTAATATTTACATGTAAAACACATATTAGAACAATAAATAAATATTTTTCTAACTGGTCTTCATCAGCACCCACATCCACTCTAGAATATTGCAAACACTACTCTTTCACCATCACATATTTGAGCTATTACTTGACCTCCATTTAAAATGTAATCACCTTCGACCAGCATTGATGAACTTTATAGGATCAACAATACTGAAAACTCGCCTCATCGAGGCTTCGACGATAAGAGCCATCAAGTGCTGAACCATCCTATGGCCCAAACACCATCTGTCGAATATTTTCTTTCGAGTATCCGTCAGTTGATAGGATGGAGTTCTGGATATTGAATGTGCTCAAGAATTTATCAAAAAACTTGACCTTACACAAGAATTGATGTTTTGGACACCGAGGCTCCAGTTTAAGAACCACCAACCCTTTTTATAACCAAAATTACTAACACACAAGAATTAATGTTTCAGCCACTGGGGCTTCTAGTTTAAGAGCCATCAATCCTTTTTATAACCAATAAAAAAACACACAATAGAAAATTTCATCAACTCACACCACACAATAGAAGAAATTAAATCTCTTTTACTTTTAAAATAGTTTGAGAGGTTATTATGATGGCCACTCATCACTATTTGATTCTCACCTATCATCTAATATGGCTATGTTTGCAATTTCCTTTCCATTTAGAATATCCCTTGCATGAGCTCTACCATTCTAGGTGATATGTCCAAATTTGTGACAATAGAATCATTTTGTTGAACCATTTGTCTTTTTCATTTTGCCTTTGGAAAATAGTGCAAGTTCATGTTGACCACCAACCTTTGAAACTTACATATTTTCCTTTTTTTCCTCAGCTAAAAGTGATGATACCATTCCTTCTAATGATTGAGAAGACATTTGGCTTAATGTGAATACAATGTTGTTGTATTTGGGAGATAAGTTATTTAATCGAATTGCTTTAGCATCATCTATTTCTACCTTAGCACCAATTTCAGCCAATTTCCCAAAGTGAGACATTAACTAATTTATATGATTAGAGAGAGGTGTCTCATCATGCATTTTGAGACTAAAGAGATACATTTTTAACGATAACTTTGCATTCATAGCTTTTTACCCAAATATTGAAATGTTCCTAGATTTCATGAGCCGATTTTGCTAGATCAATTAAATTCATTTGAGTGTCAGAAAGACCCAATCTGATTATAGCCTTAGCCTTGTCTCTTTATTTTCCCATTCCACAAAAAGCTCGGCATCAGTAGGAGCCTTTTTGGTTCCTTTTACTATACTCCACAAACCTCTATTCATAAGATGCATCTGAATTTTAACTTTCCAGGTATGAAAATTGATGCCATTAAATTTCTCTAAAGGAAGAGAGTCCATGTTACCTCTTTTCTTTTTTTCAAATATGATATCTGCAGATCTTATTCTTCTCCCACGTTACCAACACCCGATTGATTGTATTTTCTTGAAGATGATGTTACTTGATATCATGGAGAAATTACACAATCTCTCTGTGCCCAATAGAGCTCATACTCAAATTGAGAGTATGAGATTGAATCTCATTACCACTCTAGAATTTATCTTGCAACACGGGAATTCTCCACAAACAATCTGATCTAATCTCATAAATTTCAATGCTTCCTCCCATGGAGCTTCACCTTACCTCCACTGAATCATCCTACATTAACCTTTGATCCTCAAAATCTAATAGCAATGGCACATTGTCTCTTATCGACTTGCAACTACAGTAATTGCATAGATCCACTGCTCCTCAAACTTTAATTGAAACATTGATGATGCGTAGATCACATAAAAATGAGAAGACACCCATATAGGAATACAACCAACACTAAAATGTATGCATAAAAAAACAAAATGGTTGCAAAAAACTATTAGAAAAACATAGATTGCTAGTGGGTTAAATTTGCAGCACACCTTTTCTAGTTCAAAATTTTCTCAATGCTCAGCTAATCCTAAATTCTGACACAAATTCTCTACACAACCTCAGTCATTTATCCAAAGAGGTCCCACCCTCGGCTAACAAAGGCAGCTAGCCTTTTGTTTGTCAAATATCAACCCTCATTGGCTCTAATACCAAATTAGAAATGAGAGATCATAGAGAGCGATTACACACAACACTAAAACACATTGTGTTTTATTGATCACATAATACATTTACATATATAAGAATTTGATCATTGACTCCAACAGATTATGACTCAAACATGACTTCACACCAACTCATAACATAGGAATCAACAGCTTCTAGACTGACACCTAGGGACTCACAGTGACAACTACACGTGACATAGAAGCATTACTTCCAACATTGTAATGGATTGATGATCTAGTTCTTGAGTACCATATCTTCTCCACCTTTATATTATTCCTTATCTTCATCCACCTAGGTTGAAAAATCATCATTACTCTTCTGATTGTTAACTATTTCAATATTTCCTTTTCTATTTTTTGGTTTCTTTGCAAGACCTACATTAGTTTTCTAGGGACCACCTTGTTTCTCCAAAGTGGAAGCTTTTGGTTATTATCAATTTGTTCTTCATCCATATATTTGGATATAATCTCATATGAATTGTGAATTTGAGGCCCTATGTTTTTTTTGGCTAGATTTTCTTTCTAAACAGTCATATTTTGCTTGCCACTTTCTTCAAACCCTTGGGATATTTACCCATTACTAGAATATCAATGGAAGGGGTAACATTAAATAGGAAATCCCTAAATAATTGTCTATATTCATGACATTTATGGCACCTAGATTGTATGTGCTCATAAATAATATTTTGATACCAATTTGTATCTCTGTAGCTTAGGAAAATATTTTCTATAAGGGATTGTCATAGATTCAAATAGGAATATATGCACACATATGAGGTGTAATTCCCTTGTTAAGTGGAATTTGAAATCATGAAATCATTACCAAAGAGCCAAGAACATTCCCTATTATTTCCAAGATCTTTGAATCCCAACAATAATGAAAGAGAGAGTAAATATAGACTCATACTATCATGGTTCTAAATTCCTATTTTCCTAGGAAATTTTTCTTTCCATAATTGAAGGTAGAGCCCTATTGAGGTAAAAAAGTAAGGGCCATTTTGGAAATCCCTCTCTCTATCCTCTAATATATTGAAGATCATTGTGAGAAATCCTTTAGATCCTAATTTAATATAAACATGTCCATTTTGTTTCTAGCATGTTTTTATCCATTTTTCCAAAGCCATTTCTAATGGCTAGATACACATAAACTTCCTAACCAGTGTGTGGTTCCATATATATTGTATCTATTCAACCATACTCAAACTAGTAATCTCATACTTAGATATTTTATCCACATTAAAAATGCATTTTTTGGTTCTTCTAGAGGATGATTTCATTTGGCGCATTTATAGGTAAGAATGATTTGGAGATGTTGTTGGGTATGTGTTATATTCTTTCGACAATGGGTCCCATGCATTGTTATGTTGCATCAAGTGCAATGGGGGGTCGCAAGAAGTGCAACGGTCCCCTCTGCCGGGGGGTTTTCATAGGGGTAGTAGTCCCCCTACATAGGGTCTAGGGTAGTACCCTAACATTTTTTTTATGTAGTTGGGAAAACCCAGCGATTGTGGGTAGACCCAAGGATGTTGGGTGGACCTACCCATGGTTTTTGCACATGGGTTTTTGGGCACGATCGTTTTTCCCATGGTATTTAGTAGATTTGGTCAAGGGAACTATGGTTATGTTCTAATACATGATTAATGAATTAGGGTTTATAAATGCTTTGGCATGTATAAATTGTATTGTAACATTGAAAGGAATATAATGAAAAATTAATCTGGATTTTCCTGGTTCGTGTTCTAGGAGAAAATCTGTGTATATTTTAAATTTTTTCCATTGTATCTTTTTGTTTTAAGAATTTTTCTGTAGGTAATATTTGTACATGGTTAAAACCTACATATTTTCTCAAAGGTGTTTCAGCTTCAGGGGGGGGCACCTTTGCAGCTAAGGGGTTTGTTACTCGAGCCTATGGTAGACCCTCTTATAGTGGGAGATCTGCATGGTTGATTCTCTCAGTGAAAGGAGATGGCGAATAGTGGAAAGATAGAGATCAATAAATTTAATGGACAATTTTTTGAACTATGAAAGCTCAAGAAGGAGGATCTAGTAGTGGGCATAGATCAATGGATCACTGTAGATCTAGGTATGACACCAACAAGAATGTCAACAAAAGACTGGGAAAATTTGGATCAGAAGGAAAAGAGCACAATATGATTTTGTATCTTAGATTCCTTATTGTTCAATGTGTCAGGGGAAGCCACAACAAAGCTTTTGTGGGATAAGTTAGGGACTTTGTATCAATCTAAGTCTTTGGTGAACAAACTATTCATGTGGAAAAGTTGTATAAACTAAGGATGAAGGATGAAGACTTGGTGACAAATCATCTAAATGCCTTCAATAATGTGGTAAGTCAATTGTTATTTGTTTATATTAAAATTTTAAACGAAGATAAGTGCATGAATGTTTTGTGTTCTCTACAAGACTTGTGGGGTAGTCTAGTTATTGCTATAGGTACCAATACAACTACCTTGAAGTTTGATGAAATAGTATCATCTTTTCTTTGGGAGGAGATGGCATTGAAAATATGGAGATTTAGAATGGTGATGCCTTGTCTGTAAGAGGATGGTCCCATGACAGAAGTAGAGATAATTCCTCAAGAGGGAGATCTAAATCTAGAGGGATATCTAAATCTCCAGGAAAATATGTAAAGGTATGCTATAAATGCAGAAAATAAGTGCACTACAAAAATTGTTGTATATCTAAAACTCTTGAGAAAGGAAATGGATCTGATGATGCTCCTTTTTCAAAGGCGAAAACCACCTCAAATGAAGGTGGGGATGTGTACTTGGCTTCTTATTCAAGTACACATGTAGATCATGAGGCATGGTTGATTAACTCAGGTGCATCCTTTCATATGACTTCCCATATAGAGTGGTTATGTGAGTATGATAAATATAATGGTGGTGATGTATTCCTAGGGGGTGATAGGAAGACTAGAATAATAGGATGCAGAAAAGTCAAGATCAAGTTGCAAGGTGGAAGAATTAGAACATTTCTTGGTGTTTTTCACATTCTTGCATTGGCCAAAAATCTAATTTCTATAAGCAATATGGATGATTCATGTGTGAAAATAGTGTTTGGTAAAGATACCTACAATATGGTTTGGTGAGTGTTGGTATTGATATGGGGAGTTCATATTGGAACTTTGTAGATGCTTCTATGTAACATTGTTATTGATGTGTGCAACAATTCAGTGGTTCCTGAAAGTGGAGCAGAAAATCTAGTGGTCTCTGAAGAAAAAAACTATGTTGTGGGACCAAACACTTGGACATATTGGAGAGAACAGCCCTCAAATACTACATGGTAATGGTATGGTAGAAGGTATGTCTAATTTCTCTCTAGATTTTGATTTCTATTAACATTGTGAATATGGGAAGAAGAATCAAGTGTGTTTCCCCTCTGGTGCTAAGAGGGTGAAAGGGATATTAGAGCTTTGGCACAATGATGTGTTTGGACTTGTGTCAGTTCCATCTCTAGGTAAATTTGTGTAATATGTCTCATTTATATATGACTCATTAAGGAATACAAGGATATATTTCATTTGTTGAGAAATCAATAGGAAAATAAATAGGATGGTTTCTCTTCCTTGACGACTGTGTGTGATATTTTTTTACTTTTTCTTATTTATTAGCTTCTTCACTTATTATTATGTTTGTGTATCATCAAATAACTACCAAAACAAGAAGAACAATAATACACAAGCACATTGAATGTAGGCTACAAGCAAGGGTCAAAACCTCTCCACTTGAGAGAAAAACCGCAAATCTTTTCTCTTCTTATAGATTCTTCAATTAAAGAATTCCAAGACCTCTAGACCAAGAACAATACCCTCCAAGTACAACTCCAACCCTTCAGAATGTTGTGCTTCCTTTTTCCAAGTCAAACCTATTCAAATCTATTATAGTAGCATGACTTTGACCCCCAACTTCATAAATTCGATCTCTACTGCAGGTCCAAAATTTTTAGCCATCCCAACAGCAAATTTTTTCCACATGTGTGATCTTTTTCTGGCCTCCCAAGGCTTCTTCAAACCTTCACTTGGCTTTATCCTTCTTCTAGTGCTTGAGGATGACCTAATGTGACTTTTTCTGACCTTTTTTCTTTTCTTTCTTCAAGATCGAACCTGTAGAAGAAAAACCCTAGTCTAACAGAATAAACCGTAACCTTCTTTCACATGTGTGAGAGAGAAATAACCTAGAAACAAGTCTTCTTCATCTTCTTCCTTCATTTCCTTTCTTGCTCTTCTTATTCACTTAGATGACTGAGTGATGAATTTCTTCCAACGAGGTCGACCTCCCTCCTTTATACAAGCTTCTAAAGGTGGGTGTGGCTCCTCAAAATATGTCAACTTCCCAGTTGCCAAAACGACTTGGTATTGAAGGGTAATTTGACACTTTTAATGAAAATAGTATTTTTATTTACAATATACAATGCGCCTGATAGGGTCTTCAACTTATGAAAATGACTCTTTTTACTTCTTGACCTAGGAGAAACCCTAGAAGCACTCAACAAGTGCTTGGCAACTAAAATAAAAGACCTTGAGCATGAAACCCATGCTCCAAAAATAATAATAATATGTTTCTTTTATTTTACAATATACAAGAATCAAAAGTGCATTTCATATTTACGAAGAACAAACCTAGTTACACATTTTTCAATATTCCCTCATAACTAGGGAGGTATTCATAAATGGTACATGGACATTCTCAATCTGAAGAGATCCCATAAGAAGATTCAGGCTGATAACTCATCTGTTTAGCATCATAACAACCAACATTTTCATATATAAAGGCCTTGACTAACAAGTCTATCTCTCCACAATATCATAGCACAATGTTGGCAAGACCAATGATTTATAGAGACCATCACCATTGTCTCTTAAGGCACATACCCCACCTGGGTGTTCACAGAGAATTTTCTTCCCTGGACTTTTCTTATCTTGGATAGCTATTCCACATGAATATCGATCCTCAACTACTCTTATCTTGGATACCCTACCACATCATCAAAGAGTATCGAATGCCATATGTTTACCAAATCCTCCATTCTGTCTTCCCAAGTGAAGACAAGAATTATGTTCCTGACTCTCCTTCTCTATCAAGAAGGATATATCAATCAAACCAGGATTTTCTCTGAAATACACAAGCTTCTTATTAGGAAGACATTTCTTCAATATGTTAGCTACCTTCTCATCGGTGGAGATATATTGTAGCTAAAACACACCATATTGTACTAGCTTCTGAATGCAGTGATATTTCTTCCTTATATGCTTTGTATTTCCATGAAACAAGTGGGTCTTGATAAAACCTTATACAACTGGTTTTATCACAATGTATCATTGTAGGGTCCATTCGTCCTTCGAATAAGTTGGACAACAACTTCCTCAACCATACAAATTCTCTACTCACTTCACATGCTGCAATAGAATCGTATATTCTTTCTTTCTCATCCATGAGATCATGGAGGATCTGAAACTAAACATCCTCCTGTAGTGCTCCTTTCATCCCGCTCACTTTTTCCATAGTCATAATTTGTATATCCAATCAAGTGGACATCATTCCTCCTATTATATTTTAGGTAGTAGTAAATTATTCCTTGCAGAGATCATAACATGTGCTTGTCTGATATCCAATGATCATGCTTCAGCTCCACTTGGATCTTATTGAGAATATTCACTGCAAAACATATGTTCGGTCAATTATTCACCAAGTACATCAGTGAGCCAATAAATTATCTATACCTTGTAGGATCCACTAGGATGGATTCAAAACTCATTAGTCTCTTCAAGTTTTTGATCATCGAGGTTATCATTGGTTTGTAGTCCATTATGTCAAACCTCTTCAACATCTTAATCGCACAATTCCCTTGACCTAGGTTGATCTCCTCAGGTCCCTGCCAAACTTCTAGTCCAAAATAATAGTACATTATCCCAAGATCCTTCATATCAAATTCTACTGCTAGATTCTTCTTTCATTCTTCAATTATACCTTCCACGCATATTAAGAGAAGATCATCCATATATAGAAGAATTATTATAGGCTCACCTTTTACAACCTTGAAATAAAGGTTTGGATCAATAAATTTTTTTGTGAATCCCAATCTTTGAAGGTATGCATCCATTCCTACATACCACGCCCTTGGTGACTGCTTAAGGCCATATAATTCCTTCTTCAACCTTCAAACGTATTCCTCTCTATCTTTTGCTTCAAATCCCAAGGGTTTCTCTATATATACTTCCTCATCAATTGTTCCATTCAGGAATGCAGTTTGAACATCCTTTTGATGTATATTCCATCCCATCGATGCTACCAAAGAGACTAATGATCAAATAGTTGTATACCTTGTTGTTGGAGTAAGGGTTTCTTGATAATCAATGCCTTCTTATTGAGAGAATCCCCTAACCACAAATATTACCGTGTACTTGTCAATACTTCCATATTTTTCATGTTTAATCTTGTACAACCACTTGGAAGTTACCCAAAAATTCTCTTTAGGCCTAGGTACAATCTCCCAAACCCCATTCTTCATTATCGATTTGTATTCTTCGTTTATAGCATCTTTCCATTCTTGACGATTGACAACTTCCTCAAAAGCAGATGGCTCTTCTTCTATTAACTTTGACATATATGATGTGTAACCTAAATATATTTTGGATTTTTGATTTCTCTAAATGTTCCTTTAGCTACTCCATGACCCTATGCATCTAATAGGTTGGATTTCGACAAATTAGGTATATTTCTAGTCTACGGTATTACCAAAGGTTGTAAAGGTTCACTGGGACCTTCATCTTCATGATTTTATTCTTCTTCCACCCTAGCAACTTCCTCTTCAAAGACCAGAAGCTATTCATCATCAGAGTCGATAGGGAGATCTTTTGATTTATTGAATAAAATACTTTCGTCAAATATCACATCTCGACTGACTTCTATTTGGTGTCCTTGTTTTATGTATATCCTATAAGCCTTTGAAGAATTATTGTAGCCAACAAATGTTGCTTTCATGCTTGATGGATCCAACTTCTTTCTCTTGTCCTTTGGTATATTAATATAAATAGGATAACCAAAAATTTCAGCGGTTATCTACGCTTGGTTTCTTCCCAGTGAATAATTCTTCAGTAGTCACGTTATCTAGTGACCAATGGGGACTTCGATTTTTTATGTATACAGTTGTTTTTTTCTTCACCCCACAGGAATTTTGGAAAATCTTGATCATGTAGAATTTCTTTCACACTTTCTTCAATGGATTGATTCTTCAATTATGTAACTCCATTTTCCTCAGGAGAATATGTGATGATCAACTCCCTCTTTATCCCATACTCCTTACAGAATTCTATAAGTTCTTTTGAAGTATATTCTCCCCCATTATCATATCTCAATATATTGATTCTACTTTCTTTAAGGTTCTCTACTTTAGATTTGAATTCTTGAAATTTGGTAAATACTTCATCCCTCGATTTCATTAAGTAATCCCAAGTTTTCCTTGAATGTTCATCTATGGATGTGACATCGTATAGATGGCCTCCAAGTGACTTTGGAGTCATAGGACCACAAACATCGAAACAAATAAGATCCAAGATTTGTTTTGACCATAAAGCATTACTTCCAAATGTTTTCTTGGTGTTATTATCGAATGCACATCCTTTGCAAACTCCTTCATGATCTTCTTTTAGTTCAGGGATGCCATTTACGATGGAATTTAGGGTTGGTAAGATTTTGCAATGGATATGACCAAATATTCTATGCCAAATTTCACATGGGCTAACTTCAATGTGATACCAAATCTTGAGCAAGTGGAGCTTAGCTATCAATATATAGAGTCTTCCTTCAGAAATCCAAATCATTCTAACATCTTCTCTGTTTGAGTTTTTACCCCATACCACAACTTTTCCATCAGTTAATGCAAATCGATCACCCTTGTCTTCCAAGCATGAAATGGAAAGTAAATTATTGTGTAAACTTGGAACAAGTAAGATATTTTTGAGATGGATGTTTCCTCCATTTTCCATATTAATTGAAGTTGATCCAATTCCTCTCATAGGGTATCTTTTATTATCACCAAGTTCTACAGAGTAAAAGGAATTCCCTTTTGATAACTTCTACAATTACTTATGTTGACAAATCATATGCCTTAATGCTCCACTATTGATTACCAAAATATTCTCATCTTGAAATGTGACAATGAGTGCTGAGAATAATCCTTTATCCTTTATAGATGTCTTAGTCACTTCTTTTGTAGTAGAAAATAAGAGATCCCATACTTATTTGATGCCCTTCTTGAGTTGACTTGCCACCTTCATACACTTATTTAGGAACTTCTTCAGTGTATTAGAGATCTTCATTATGTCCTCATACAACCTTAGCTCTGATACCATGTTGAGAAATATATAGGACAATAAATAGGATGATTTCTTTTTCTTAATAACTACTTGTGATTTCTTTTTTACTTTTTCTTACATATTATCTTCTTCACTTATTATTATGTTTTTGTATCATCAAATAGCTAACATAAAAAGAAGAACAATAGTACATAAGAACACATAATGTAGGGTGAAATCTAGGGCCAAAACATCTCCACTTGAGAGGAAAACCCACAAATATCTTCTCTTCTTATAGATTCTTCAAATGACAAATTCCAAGACCTCTATACCAATACCAATACCCTCCAAGAACAAGTGTAACTCTTTCGGATGATGTTCTTGCTTTCTCCAAGTCAAAACTAGTCAAATCTATTCTAGTAGCACAACTTTGACACCCAACTTTAGAATTTCAACCTCTACTGCATGCCTGAAATTTTCATCCCTCCCAACAATAGTTGTTTCCACATGTGTGAGCTTATTCTAGCCTCCCAAGGCTTCTTCAAACCTTCACTTGGATTTTTCCTTCTTCTAGTGCTTGAAGATGACGTAATATGACTTTCTTTGACCTTCCTTATCTTCTTTCTTTAATATCGAACATGTAAAAGAAAAAACCTATTCCAGTAGTAGAACACCTAGCCTTTCTTCACACATGTGAGAGAGAAAGAGCCTAAAAACAAGTCTTCTTCATCCTCTTCCTTCTTCTCTACCTCTCTTGCTCTTTGTATTCTTCACTTGGATGAGTGAGTGATGAATGTATTCCAAGGAGGTCAAGTTCCCTTCTTTATATAGGCTTGTAAAGGTGGGTGTGGCTCCTCAAAATAGGCCAACTTCTTAGCTACCAGGACAACTTGATCTTAAAGGATATCTTGATAGTTTGAATGAAAAAAAATGTTTTATTTACAAGTTACAATGTGCCCGATTGGGTCCTTCAACTTTGATCAATGATTTTTTGACTTCTTTACCTAGAAAAACCCTAGAAGCACTCAATGTGCGCTTGACCTCAAATAAAAATAAAATAAAATAAAAAATTAAAAAAAAAAATAAAATAAAAAAAATAAAAATAAAAATTAAAAAAAATAAAATAAAATAAAATTAAATTAAATTAAAATTAAATTAAATAAAATAAAATTAAATAAATAAATAAATAAATAAAAAAAAATAAAAAAATTGAGCATGAAATTCAGCTCTAAAAATTAATAAATTAATAATTTCTGTGTAGTTAAAATATACCAGAATCAAAAGTACATAATATTTTTATGAATAGACTGAACCTAGTTACACATTTTTCAACATCTTTAGGAATAAATATGAACTATTTAATAGGTTTAAATAATTTAAGGCTCTCGTGGAAAATCAAAAAGAGAAGAAAATTAAGGTGTTAAGGACATATAATGGCAGAGATTTCTGCAAAAAGGAAATTGAAGAGTTTTGTAATAAGTGTGGTATATCATGGCATAAGACTCCTCCATACACGCCTCAAAAAAATGGAGTTTCCAAAAGAATGAATAGGACATTGATTAAAAAGGAAAGAAGCATTCTTAGCGGTGATGGGTTAGGACAAGAATTATGGGTAGAGTCAGTGGATATTGCATGTTACCTGTTTAAGAAACCCTCTCTCTCACATATCATGGTATTTGGTTGTGATGCATGTGTACATGTTCCAAAGGAGAAAAGAACCAAGTTGTATAGTAAATGTGAAAGGTGCATCTTTATTGGGTATAAGGATGGTTTAAAAGGTTATAAACTTTGGAACCCAGAAACAAGGAAGGTTGTGTACAACCAAGATGTGTTTATAGAGGTGAAATATGTTATTAAACATGAAGTCCTACCAAAGGAAAAAAAAACTAGAGAAGATAGAGTTTGAGATGGAGGAAGAATCAAACTCTACGGAGGAACAAGAATCAAAAGAGGAAGAGTCACACACTCTAGTTTTGCGCAGATCAATTTAAGAGAGAAGGAAAAAAGAGAGGCATAGTCCATCTGTTTTTTTTTTTTTTTTTT
>APFE031470394.1:0-19134 GCA_000404065.3 Pinus taeda | reverse complement strand
CCTTCTTAAAGTACATCTGATTTAGGATTTAGTACCACATGGACCACAACACACCTGAGCCAATGGCAGTGCGAAATAGCAGTTCAACCAGCAATAAGACAAAATAACGAGGACAGTAAAAGGATGCATCTTGAAAAAGCTACCAAATTAGGATATTGCAATATCAAAGGTTAAACAAAATCCTCATGGAGATGTTGTATGACAATTTTATTAAAGCTCTCCCCGTCAAACACGAGTGACTTAGTTTTTTAAATGACTACTTGGTTCAAAATAGTAATGTTGAATGACTAATTAGAGAAGAAGGAAGTTAGTTCTTGAATAATTAAGAACTAAAGATCAATAAATAAGTAGTTCGAAAAAGTAATCAGATAAGAAAAGAAACAAGTTCCAAAACAGTGATAAGAATACAAATATATTACATGGATATCCAGGTCTTGAATGACAACTGAGCTCCAAACAAGAATTCTTCACCAAAAATTCATAGTTCCAGTTCTTCTTGAGCAGCAGGTTACAAACAGTAAAATAAAGGTTATCTTGATTGACAACTGAGCTCCAAACAAAAATTCTTCGACAAAAATTCATAGTTCCAGTTCTTCTTGAGCAACAAGTTACAAACGGTAAAATAAAGGTTACAATGGTAAAATAAGTCATTCTCTACGCACAATGACATCCGAACTATCTAACAGGAAGCTGCTGTGTACATGGAAATCTCGTAAGCTGTACGTGACATCAGTAACGTCTTCTAGATATTTCTCATATGTCAGTCCTGTTAGAGATGGACAAAGCTCCAAAAGCAAATTGCCTTTTAGGATGCACTTGTGCTGAACAGTTCCTTCTGTTTGGATGACACAATGCAATTGTAAAGAGCGTTGGTATGTTGTTAACTCTTGACACGTGGAACAGTTAAGTTGATCTCCGGAAACTGTTCCAAATGTGTCTGCTGGAACAGAGCAGTTGTTGCAGATTATGACAAATGAGTCTGCATGTATATCTGCTATCGTTAACATGCCTTTGACCTGCTTCATGTTGAAGTACAGTTTTAAGGTTAGATATTTTAATAAAAAATTAAATATTGTAATAAAAAAATACTACTAAGACGATATATGAAAGATGATAATTTAGGAGAATAGGTTGCAGTGGAGTTTTAACATTAGATCTTGTAATTAGAAAGATAAATTGGAAGAATAGCGAATAATTTAGCAAAAGAACAAATAAAGAATTAGAAATTATATTTTGTGGACTAGGAAACAACCTTTGTTGTTGCCATTGCTAGTTTGCTCAGGTCTGCTAGTACTCTGTCCGATTTGACCGCTGTTATGAAAGTCGATCTACATGTGCGTAGAGATGCGTGGGGTCCTCTGACAACATTTCGAAACAGCAGCATTGGTGCTTCTTTTTTTGAAATTTGTTGTTGTACTAATTTGAAAATTGGCTTAAATGTATTAAAAAGATAAACCTGCATTGCAAAATGTAGGAAAGGTTAACACTAATGCAATGAAAAGATAAGCCTGCATTGCAAAATGTACCAAGGGTTAACAGTAATGCAATTGCTTCTAAGTAAATGTAAAAAGTATAAATCGTTGAGTTTGTATATACCGAAGCTGTGTCTTGTTGACATTGGCCATCCTTGATATTTAGCACATATTGGCTATCTATTTCTTTAGCTGATGTTACAAGACCAGCTACTGTGCCGATTCCAAATCCAGTTGTGTTTGTCAGTTGCCTGATAGTGGTTGTCGGTACAAATCTATATTCTGTACACACTGCTGGGATAGTTTCTATGATGCTTTTCTCATGTAAAACTAATATCCAGTTGCAGTCTAAATGGTCATAAACTGTTTTTGGGGAGACTTTAAAGTCTTTTATACAAATTCCTTGGCCAACTACAAGTTTCTGCTCGACAGTAGGAATGAGATTATGTGGCACATTGAGTGTGATTGCCATATTGCCTTTGGTATCTACTATGTCAGCGCGTAACAATTCGATGCCGTGTACTCGATCAACAATTGTCTTATAAATAACAAGGACATCCCCGTGAAAGATTCTTCCTTGTTTGAGGCTTTTTAGCTCCTGTATTGTAACCGGAGCGCATAAATCATGACTCGAGCTTAGTTCAGATTGCTCTTCACCTTTTTGCCTGTAGAACAATATTAAAAAGAATCTGAATTAGCATAATGCCTGTAGAACAATATTAAAAAGAATCTGAATTAACATAATCTTTTGTATTATGAAACTTTCTACAATATTAAAAAGAATCTGAATTAACATAATCTTTGTATTATGAAACTTGTAAAGAAAGATTTAGAGGTTATTTAGTTACCTTTTATGAGTTTCTGAGATGGTCGAACTTTCTGGGAGAGGGCAATGTTGTGGAGCAGCCCCTGGAGCAGTAGTGTCTTCGTATTGTCTTTTCATGGTAGTTACCTGTACACATATGAGTACAATAAGCAAAATGTATATGTAATTCTAGATCTCTGCATAATACTATTCTCTGTGTTGTTACCTTGATTTGTTTGGGTAGAGTGTTGCAAGGTAGCTGGAAGACATATATTTTCAGTCGGATATGAAGTTTAGCAAATTGTAGAGAAACTTGTGTACCAGTGGTACATTGATTTTGCAGTGAGAAAAGCAAGAGTGCAAAAAAGTGGAAAACATAGCAAATTGTAGAGAGACTTGTATACGAATGCTACATCGATATTGCAGTGAGAAGGCCAAAAGTGCAAAAGCGCATTGTTGTTACCTTGATTAGTTTGGGCAGAGTGTTGCAAGGTAGCTGCAAGGCATGAATTTTCAGTCGGATATGAAGTTTAGTAAATTGTAGAGAAACTTATGTAGCAGTGGTACATTGATTTTGCAGTGAGAAAAGCAAGAGTACAAAAAAGTGGGAAACATAGCAAATTGTAGAGAGACTTGTATACCAATGCTACATCGATATTGCAGTGAGAAGGCCAAAAGTGAAAAAAAGTGGAAAACATAGCTTTTGTTTTATGGCATGTTTAACAGATTGCAAAGAGAAGGACCGTTAGAGCTGTAGTAGCGCATAGAGTATGCCATGATCAGACCAATATGCCCATGTTACATTTATTTCACACTTTTTTATTGGCAAAGTTGTCCAGATATGGTCTATTATTGTTTTCCGTTGCGGAGATAGTTTGCTTGTTATTTCTTGTAAGTTTTCCATTTCCATAAATTGTACGAAGTTTTTGCTGCGAGCTGTTGGTTGTTTGATGTCAATGTTAAGATCACCAATAACTAAAAAAACACAATCAGTATATGTAGTTTGCGATTTTGCTTCGTTTATTATTTGTGTTATCGTGGATACTTGTTCAAATGGTGCTGCATAAATGTTCATTAAGCAAATTGGCTGCTGGAAGTACATGTCAATTAGGGTAAGATCTATTTTGTTTTTGTGAAATGTCTTTATTGCGTTAATAGGTATTTTCTTGTTTATGCAAGTAAGAATTCCATGTGTCGAATGTGCAATGGCGAAATTGAATGATAAGAATTCTTTGTCTACTGGCGGACTGTAGAGATGAGTGTCTTGAAAACAAAGGATCATATTGTCCATTAAGTCATTGTGGTGAATCACGTCAGTAAGGTGTGCACGTAGACTACGTGTGTTCAGACTTGCAATTGACAAAAGATCCTTGTTATCAGATTTCTTCTTTGTGAATTCTAGTTTCCATGCAGCAATTGTTTCTAGCCGTCCCATTTCATTGATTATCTTGTTTTTGATATGGAAGTTTCGTTGTGTCAGTTTGTTAATCAAGTATAGTGACTCGATAGTTCTAACACGTGATAATGCAGTGTAGACTAGACCATGTTTTGTGACACCAGTTGGGTCAAATGCAAGTTGATCTAATGTCAACCCTTGTGTTCGGTGTATTGTTCGTGCACAGGCTAATTGGATTGGAAATTGTTTCCGAATTGTAATTTGTAATTTGTTATGAGACATTGCTAGCGATTTTGCAATTCGCAGGATTGGTGTCCAATTTGGCGATATATTTATGTCGTATACTTGTTTAAATTTGTTTCTTTGTTGTTTGCCAATTTCTGTCTCTGAGAATTCTATCCAGACAATGTCAGGTCCGTTGTTATTAGATGAATAGGATTTGAAAATCCCTTCAGCACCATTAACCAATCCATCACTTGTATTGTAATTTCCTGCATATAGTTCAACTAACATGTTTTGTTTAACTGTGATTGTTGATGGCAATGAGATTGCTTTATCAAAAGCAAAATAGCTTGATCCAGCAGTTTCGTAGTTATCAATTGCAAGTAGCGTTATTTGTTCTCCCTCTGTCAGAGAAAGCATTTTTGCATTGTGATTATGGACATCTTTGTTCCGATAGAAAATGTATGGGAAAATTGGGCTTAAAGGTGCCATCCTGTAACAGTTATTGTTTACATAAGCAATATCTTGATCTGTTTGCGTGTTTAATCTCATCCTATTTAGTACATCGATAAACAATGGGTCTTTTTGCCGCATTGTTGTGTGCAATTGATAACATTTTATTTTCTCAGGCCAAAAGTCATATGGAATTGTGTTTTTGTGGATTCTTGGGTTTTCAAAGATTAGAGAATCTCTGACTGGGTTCGCCTGGTAAAGATCACCAGAGAATATGATGTCAACATTAGCAAAGTATGAAGTTGGTGTGTGTAAGATTTGGCGCAGCCGCTTGTCAATTTGATATAGTGTTGTTGCACCAACAAGGGATGCCTCATCTATGAGGAGTACACGCAATTGTTGGAAATGCTTCGATAATGTGTCTAATTTTTCATTGTTTAGGGACGGGCAATCTGCTTTGTTAAAGGGCAAATAGAATGCAGAATGCAATGTCACCCCACCAGCATTAAAGGCAGCTTTTCCCGTGAGTGCAGTGATTATTCCTATTAGTTGTGATGGGTTATAAGGCAATGCCACATTGTGTATGCGTACTAAGGATTGGAAAATTGCCTTAGCTGTGTGTGTCTTTCCTGTTCCTGCACCTCCTGTTAAGAACAAATAGATTAGCTCGTCTGGTTTGTACAATTTTCTTGTTATAACATCAGTCACTATGCTTGCTTGTTCTGTGTTTAGTTGACGGATTAATTCATAGTACTCTATGTCTTCAAGTATATGTGGTTGTTTGACGATTTCATATGGCCTTGTAGACCGTAGAGAAAACTTCTTTGTATCTTGCAAATGTTCCAAGTCATTTTGGAAGTCATAGTTTTCGTATTTGTCATCTATTGATTTGTTAAAAGTTGTGGTTTGTGTTTCATTTGATCTCAAACTATCTATGTCGAATATTTGTTCAGTTTCTGTTTCTACTCTGTGCATTGCGTCATCTATGTCACCCCATGTAGTTGTTGTAACAAATTTGAACTTTTGTTCATTTTGCTTGACTATTTCTTCGAATGCAAGATATGCAGATTGCCAACTTGTGTGATGTTGCTTAATTGTAGTTTCACTTACTCGATAGGGGTAGTATAACATTAATTGCTCTCTACAGTGGTTTTCAATGTCCTTGTATTTGCTATATCTAACAGATCGAATGACATATGGTCTACTTGATTTTCTGTGTTTTTGTCCTTTCTTTGTATAACTAGATGCAAATTCCGCTAGGCATACAAGTTCAATAGCGGTAGGTCGTAGAACATAGTAGTCAATAATTGATGGGCACATTATGTCTTCTGAGTCATCTGCCTCCTTTTGCAGGTCCTTTTTTCTTTTAAGAACAAATGCACGATCATCCACAGGAGATGTGTTAATGAATACACACTTCCGTGAACTACAATTTAGTGGGAGTGATAACACAATATGCACTGCTTGTTGTGCAGACATTTGTTGCAAGTTGACCAAAGCTTTCCCTAAAGAACTAATGGTCTTTAGGATATCAGATTTTGCTCTCACATGATCTTCGCGTATGTTTTTAAATGTCCTCGTGAGTGTTCTGTCTTCTTTCGTCATATAGGAACTGCAATACATTGCAGCTGCATATGAGTCAAGTACAAACTGAGAATCAGTATTTGCAATCCAAATTCCCGGAATGTGTTTTGCAAAGCTATTTGTCCAGGTGTCAATTGGTTTTCTTTGCAATAAGAGTGTTGTTCGATTGAGTGTACATTGAATGGCATGTATGTATTCATTGTGTACTAGTCCAAGGTTGGCCAAAAAGCTATCAAATGTATCATTTTCATTGTATCTTGTGTTGTTTATTGTTTCAAAGATTAGCTTTGCATGTGTTTTCGTTCTATCACTATCGAATTCAAGAGGCTCAAGTATTTTTGTTGCTTTCATGGGTGGTATCGGGAAATTAAATCTGCAAGTAGACTTTGCATGCTTCCTACAACTTTTTGTGTGACAATGGTGTTGTAGAGCTCTAAGTTCCTTTGCAAGTAGGAATGAATTAGTTGACAAGTAATTGTCAACGAATTGTTCAACTTCAATGTTTGCATTTTGACCATAGATTGGTGCAGATTTTATCCAAAGTAAACCATGTTCATGTTCACTTCCCCGATTTTGGAATTCAGTTACATAGAAGTGGTCATTGAGTTCTCCATAATACTTGTGATCATGAGATATCAATTGATGTAGTGTGTCCCTCCTAGATCTATAGTAACGTACACAAGTAACAGGTTCATTTCTTATTAACGAGCTAGGTTCATTTTCATCAAGTTCATTTGTTTTTGGTTTTCTAGTATTCTGTTTTATGTCTCTCAATGCATCCATTAAAGGATCCCAAAGATGCTCGGCACTGCTAAAGGAAACAAAGAAAGTGGGCGGCCCTAGTTGTCGAATCATTGCATAGAGTTTCTTCCGTATTTGCTGGTGGTAGTCAGGCGAGGTACGAATTGTTTTTAGATCCATGTACCCAATGTCAGAATTTAAAATACGATCTAGGTTTGGTTTTGACTTAACGTCTCTTGCAACTAGTTTTCTACCTTTCAATTGCCCTTTTCTAATTCTAATCCACATTGTATTCAAGACTTGATTTATGATAATGCGAGTTGCTTTATAAAACAAGTTTGTAGTATGATAAGCAAAATCGTGGTTTTTATGGAGCACTTCCCAGTGACAGATCTTTTGATATGTAAAGTTTTTTGAGATCTCAACTGGGCGTTTGTTGCCATAGAAAAGCGAGGGAAAACTCATTTCTTCTGAGTACTTATCTCTAAAGATTCCTAATGGCATGTATCCGGCAACAGGTGCAATGTTAATCTGTTTGTTAACAAGGTCATAGACAGTGTGTGCATCAATGAATCCATGCACCAATGTTTTTGTCGTTGGTTCATCGTTTCCTTGGTTATCGTCTTCGCTATCATCAATGTCACTTGAACTTTGATATGCCTCTTGATTTTGTAGAAATGCCTCTTTCCAATTGTCATCTATGGTAGCATTCTCGATCTTGTAAAGCATTCTTTTGCATAATTGTTTTAATGCTTTCATCACTTTGCGAATGTTAACTCGACCAAATGCATATGCACTTTTGAATCTTAAACTCTTTTTGAGAACAACGGCAACCGTGTCAGTGTCTTTTATAGTTCGGGGCAATGTAGATTGAATTCTAGAAATATTTGTGGGCACATTGATAACTCCTCTAGTTAAGCCTAGTTGCGGCTTCTTATGTCGATGGCCCATTTCTTTTATTTGCAAGAAGGGCAATCTTAATGCAACTAGTCTTTCTTCCAGTTCAGTGAGTTGTGTGAGTGTTCTAGTGGCATTGTTTCTTCTTATTTGTTCAGGAACTGCATATTTAGCAATTGTTCCATGTTCAATTGCTTTTTTGCATTGTTTACAAATGTAGCCATCTTGAACACGAGATTTCACATCCTCAAAACTAGTTGATAGTTTCCTAATGTTATTTTGTCTTGTTTGATTTGCTTGTTGCAACAAGCAAATGTCCCTTTTGAAAAAGGTTCTTTCACATGATGAACAATTGAAAATAGGTGTGTCACTTATTTGTCTTTGATATATTTCATCAAAGTTCGATAATTGTGTTAATGTGTTTGTTGATCTTGACTGAACCGATAGACTAGATTTTCCTGAGTTCTTTGATTGTGTTGAAAGCTTCTTTGATCTTGTTACAAATGCGTTGTAGTCTACGTGTTCTATGACTATTTCTTGTTTCATTGTTGTTGTGTTGAATGCGAGTCTTATCTTATCTGTTTTCAGTTTTTCCCGTATAATGCCTTTAAGCAAACGCAAAGTTAAATGTTTCCTCTGTTTGCCTAATGGACAAAAGTTTACAGTTTCTGTTTGCGGGTTGGGCCTAATATGTTGCCCTGTGTTTTCTAGAACTTTTGTCTCTTTGCCTAATGGACAAGAAGTTTTCATTTCTATTTGTGCGTTGTTTCTAATATGTTTTTTCAAGTTTCTAAGTGATTGAAATCTCAGTGTCTCATTAACATCTGCGCTGTTTTCTAGAACTTTTGTCTCTTTGCCTAATGGACGAGAAGTTTTCATTTCTGTTTGTGCGTTGTTTCTAATATGTTTTTTCAAGTTTCTCAGTGATTGAAATCTCAGTGTCTCATTAACATCTGCGTTGTTTTCTAGAACTTTTGTCTGTTTGCCTAATGGACGAGAAGTTACGATTTCTGTTTGTGCATTGGTTCTCATATGTTTTTCCAAGTTTCTCAGTGACCGATCAAATTGACATTTTGTTTCAGATTGTATTTCTGTGTTGTTATTTGCAAAATGCGATGAATGAAACATTACAACCTCCTCAGTATTTGATGCAACCTCCTCAGCATTTGATGCAGTTGCTAGAGCAGATGTTCTAGCGTTGGCTAAAGATGTCTCTATTTCACTTGTATCTTCTTTACTTGGACGAACACATGTTTCCATGTTATCTTGTTTACTGCATAAGTTCATTTGTTCATATGAGTCACTTGTTTCTTGTTGGAAGCTAGAATGCATTGTTGATTGCTTATGAATGAGAGGTTCGAAGTGCCCATTCAAAGCATCTTTGTCGTGGAATAATAGGTCATAAGTATCTGATTTAAGACTCGAATTGAAGTGCAAATAAGGTCTCATATGTGTTTTGGACCAAACTCTAATTGGAATTTTCAGCCAATTTGAGAGCCAATGGATACAGAAAATATCTCCCCATAAACCTCTGGAGCCTAAGGGTATGTTGTTTGAGGCAGATCTGGCCATTTTGTCTAAATAGATTTCCCGATTGCTAATGTTATGCATTTCTTTTAGTGACCCTTCATGCAGTTCATGTTCGTAAGACAAAATTGCCTCTCTATCTTGTTTTTCAAGACAATGTTTGAAATACTCTATTGTTCCTTTCCTTAGCTCTACTGATGTGTCTTGGAAATGTAGCAAAAGTTCTAAACTATCGAATAAACAGTCTCCAATTAGATATGCGAAATTGTTCACACGAAATAAGTGATGCTTTTGCAAGAGTAATTGCAACTTGTGCTCGTCAGACATAGTAGACACGTTTCTAAGTGACTGAAATTCTTGTTGTTTCATTGCAATTTTGCTATAGTCAATGCCTATTTTTTGTCTTTTCAAATCCTTGTGAGCAATGTCCTTAAGCACATGCAAAGATACACTTTTTCTGTGCTTGTTTAAGTGACAAGACGGTTTTAATTTAGTTTCAACAGCCTGACATTTTGTTTCAGGTTGTGCTTTAGTATTGTTCTTTGAGGAATGCGCTGAATGAAACATTACAGCATCTTGTTCAGTATTGTTCTTTGAGGAATGCGCTGAATGAAACATTACAGCATCTTGTTCATATGAGACGTTGGTTTGTTGTTGGAAGGTACAACCAATTGTAGGCTGCGTACGAACCAAAGGTTCGAAGTGCCCATTCAGAGGATCCTCGTCATGGAATAATATGTCAACAGTATTTGCCATAAGACTTGAATTGAAGTGCAAATAAATCCTCATCTTTGTTTTGGACCAAACTCTAATTGGAATATTCAGCCAATTTGAGAGCCAATGGATACAGAAAATATCTCCCCATAGACCTCTAGATCCTAAGGGTATATTGTGTGAGGTAGATCTAGCCATTTTGTCTAAATAGATTTCACGATTGCTAATGTTATGCATTTCTTGAAGTGACACTTCATGCAGTTCATGTTCATAAGACAAAATTGCTTCTCCATCTTGTTTTTCGAGACAGCGTCTAAAATACTCTATTGTTCCTCTTCTTAGCTCTACTGATGTGTATTGGAAATCTAGCAAAAGTTCTAAACTATCGAATAAACAGTCTCCAATAAGATATGAAAAATTATCCACACGACATAAGTGATGCTGTTGCAAGACTAATTGCAATTTGTCTTCCTCAGACATAGCATACATGATGATGACTAAATGTTGAACAATGCAAATGCATATAGAACAGAGAATATGAATATTATGTTTAGTGATGCAATGCAATTACTGGTCACAAAGCAAATTGGACAATGCAAATGCATATAGAACAGAGAATCATTGTGTGTACCTTTGAAACTGCAAATGTCTACTGAACTCAGAGCTCAAAATGCCACTGCCAAAGACCAAAAAGAACCTGTTATACGTTAGGACCAGTGGGTGTAATTGTATATCGTTCTACTCAGCAGTCAGATACAGCGTAAAATTAATCACTGAGATAAAGCAGTAAATTTAAGGCATCAAAACACCAATGAGGCGAATAAATTCAACCATTTCATAACGGTGTATATAAGTACATTGCTTTATTCCATCTATTCCAACTCAACTTCGCACAAAGTCAACAGTGATTGTAAATTCGAGGGAACAACAGAACACATAAGACTCATTCATTAACACGCCATTCAGCCTCTGACTGAATTTTGTTAAGAGAGAAAATTACCAAGATTACAGTTAAGCTAGTGTTACTGGCTTTCAACTGAGCTCTCCACTGCTATTTTAATTTTTAAGAAGCATAAACACGTACGTAGATCCTTTCAACTCCAACTCCAACTCCAGATCTTCTCTTAAAACTGGCAATTGAAAAGCAACAGATGACAGTGTTACTAGATAAAATAGAAGAAACTAGAGGATTTAGAAAAACCTAGAGGACGTAGAAAAACAGCAGAGTGATGCTGAATAAAATAGAAGAGTGAGGCTAAATAAAATAGAGGAACCTAGAGGACTTCAGAAACAAACCGAGAAGAGGTAGAAAAAGAGGACTTAAAAAACAAACCCAGAGGACGTAGATGCTAAATAAAATAAAAGAGTGATGCTAAATAAAATAGAAAAACCTAGAGGACTTAAGAAACAGTAGGATAAGAATGATGCTAAATAGAATGATGCACCTTAGGCAATTACTTTGACAGAGCTGGCCAAGAATTCCCAGGCATATGTGGATTTGGACGGGCTCTACATAGGAAGAGGAAACAGAGTAAGATTAGAAGAACATGCTTGGTTGTCTAAATAATCTTGAGATTCATAGTCTAGCAGATGTTGTTATGGATAGCTAAATATGACAAGATATTTGCTGGTCACAATTTTCTTCTCTAAGAGATGGAGGCCAAAGATGCAAAACAACAGACTCAAGTCTTAGGTGATAACCATGATTTGAGGTGTCTCTGATACAGAGGGTTCTTCAGCCTTTCAATGGTGTGGAGCACGTTTTGGTGTGGAGTGCGTTTCAGTTGATGTTCATGCAAGAACAGTGTTCATGCAAGAACAATGATTTTGCCACATGATTCGATACTGTTTCCACCATCAGATTTGGATATTGGAATTTTTAAATTGATAATTTTTAGTTCAAGGATTTCTTTTTTAAAAACCAGAGGGAGCACAAGCACCAGCATAATATTAACAATATGTTGTATGTTATATTAAGTTTTACCAAACAGACAAACCCACAAAAATGAATTCAGTGGATGCTAAAACCATGTAATCACCAGATACATGTTCATGTTGCATTTTATAATTATATATTCTGATATTGGCATGTAATCAAACCCCTAAGCAGTTTAGCCTAGGATGAATGAAAAACCCTCAACCTCTCAGAATCCCCTTCTGTTTTATAAAAATGTTGTTATGGATAGCTAAATATGACAAGATATTTGCTGGTCACAATTTTCTTCTCTAAGAGATGGAGGGCAAAGAATGCATGTAACGAGTCTTCAACACCTCAGAGTCATCATTCCTCTATGAATACACATCCCAAATGGTTTATATGGGCACGTCTTTCTTGGTCAGGTGAATGGTTCTTTAATGTATATTTAATGTGAGTGTGTAATAGACGGTTGACTATAACGGTGGCCACTTTTTACATAGCGGAAACGTTCATCCTCTGATTTTTCCTTAAAGTTTGTCACAAAGTTGAAGTGACACCTATATCTCATACAGTAAGAGGCTGGCTTTAAATTTTAAGATTTTTAAGCAAGAGAACTCTAATGAATCTATACCTTCTGAACATTCACAAGAATGCCACGAAGGATCAACTTGAACTCAAAGTTTTCTCTAACAATGACAAAAGAATATCACCCGATGGCATAAACCCAATAATAAATCTTTGCTATGATCCCATGTGTTATTTTGTTGCCAGGTCAAATCAATTTAATCCTACGAAAAGGGGCACGTAAGTGTCTATGTTGAACGAATATTCAACTAGCACGTCAGAATGGATGAAAATTTGTATGGCATCAATACAAACATATTAATTAACAGCTAAAATACAAGTCAAAACCCTAGTCAAGGATTTGAGAATTGATATCATGATCATGAAAAGATATGGATTTTGGGTTTGTATACAAATGGATCTGAACCCATGACGACATTGACAATAGTTATACACTGAGGGTGGTTTTGTTTATTTGCAAATATCCCGGAGAAAAACTGAAACATCATTCTAAAGTTGCTGATTGGATCACAAAGAGCACATACTATATATCTGATGGGGAATACAGAAGATATGGGAGAAAAGAAGTAGATTGCAGCATTTTTTGAATGCTTTGAGGCTCATCTGCCTTGTAAGCAGTAATAGCATGATACATACATATTCATATGTACATATTCACAAAGAGTTGGATGACTACAGTAAGAATAGGAATAATATGTACATATTTGCAAAGAGTTGCATGAGTACAGAGATTACTACTGTAGTTCATGGTATTCAATCATTACGCGGTTTCTTGTAATCATAATAAGCCTAGATGGGTCATTAGTTGTTATTATAGACCTATACCAACCCTGTACATGCTAGAGATCATATCCGGGGTAATACTACTATAAATGTAAATGTAATTATCTGATACAGATATCAATTTAAAGAGCACGCAAGCCCAGGGAAAACCCCATATAAATGAACCCTAAGAAGCCACTTAAAAGGTAACCATTATATACAAAAATATTCCAAAAACTCCCAGCAGATCAGAGGGTCAGTGAACAAACCCTAAAGTGGCAAGGCATCAATGAGAAAAACAGCAACATCCAAGTGATATCAGTGAACCCCATCCCTAGCTTCAGTAGGAAGGAGCCGAAAAAAATAAATAAGGCAAAAGAGCCACAGAGTCCAAAGTGATGGGGATGACAGCCGAAAAGAAACCGCCACCGCCAGAGACAAAGGAGAGCAGCCCGAATGATGGACTGCAACACGAGCTATTGCCCCAGTAGCAACAAAAGGAGGCCACAGGGCCTAGAATATGGAGCTTACTTGTTCTGCTAGGCAGAGTAGCATTGCTATTTATCCGCAGCTTCCTCCGATTAGCAATGTCTATTTGTATAAAAAATTGATGATGTATATTCGAGATAAGCATGTGGCATGCTCTTGCAAGTTGTCTTGTTGCTTATACCTATAGCAGATTAGATCATATTGGAAGATTTTCTTTTGCATGAATATAAAAGATTTAATGAGGCTAGATGAGTTTGAAACAGTTGCAGGCACTATTGGATTGGCGGATTATTTGGAAAGAGGCAATATTGTCTCCTGATTATATTAGATGAATGGATCAAAAGTAGATCAAGTGACAAAGTAAGCTGTTAGACTAAAGCAGAGATTTACTCTGTTATGAATTTAGCTCCATAATCAGCCGTTATTCAAGAAAGTGGATAAAAAGCATTTGTGAAGGTTGTGGCCATTAACACGATGTCTTTCAAAGCAGGGGAGATAACACCTCTAGATAGCAGGGGAGATAACACCTCTAGATGGTATTGTTGTTTCGCCATAGCTATAGGCATTCTGCCTATACAGATGCTCAGAGTTGAATGCATGTAACGAGTCTTCAACACCTCAGAGTCATCATTCCTCTATGAATACACATCCCAAATGGTTTATATGGGCACGTCTTTCTTGGTCATGTGAATGGTTCTTTAATGTATATTTAATGTGAGTGTGTAATAGATGGTTGACTATAACGGTGGCCACTTTTTACATAGCTAAAACGTTCATCCTCTGATTTTTCCTTAAAGTTTGTCACAAAGTTGAAGTGACACCTATATCTCATACAGTAAGAGGCTGGCTTTAAATTTTAAGATTTTTAAGCAAGAGAACTCTAATGAATCTATACCTTCTGAACATTCACAAGAATGCCACGAAGGATCAACTTGAACTCAAAGTTTTCTCTAACAATGACAAAAGAATATCACCCGATGGCATAAACCCAATAATAAATCTTTGCTATGATCCCATGTGTTATTTTGTTGCCAGGTCAAATCAATTTAATCCTAGGAAAAGGGGCACGTAAGTGTCTATGTTGAACGAATATTCAACTAGCACGTCAGAATGGATGAAAATTTGTATGGCATCAATACAAACATATTAATTAACAGCTAAAATACAAGTCAAAACCCTAGTCAAGGATTTGAGAATTGATATCATGATCATGAAAAGATATGGATTTTGGGTTTGTATACAAATGGATCTGAACCCATGACGACATTGACAATAGTTATACACTGAGGGTGGTTTTGTTTATTTGCAAATATCCCGGAGAAAAACTCAAACATCATTCTAAAGTTGCTGATTGGATCACAAAGAGCACATACTATATATCTGATGGGGAATACAGAAGATATGGGAGAAAAGAAGTAGATTGCAGCATTTTTTGAATGCTTTGAGGCTCATCTGCCCTGTAAGCAGTAATAGCATGATACATACATATTCATATGTACATATTCACAAAGAGTTGGATGACATATTCACAAAGAGTTGGATGACTACAGTAAGAATAGGAATAATATGTACATATTTGCAAAGAGTTGCATGAGTACAGAGATTACTACTGTAGTTCATGGTATTCAATCATTACGCGGTTTCTTGTAATCATAATAAGCCTAGATGGGTCATTAGTTGTTATTATAGACCTATACCAACCCTGTACATGGTAGAGATCATATCCGGGGTAATACTACTATAAATGTAAATGTAATTATCTGATACATATATCAATTTAAAGAGCACGCAAGCCCAGGGAAAACCCCATATAAATGAACCCTAAGAAGCCACTTAAAAGGTAACCATTATATACAAAAATATTCCAAAAACTCCCAGCAGATCAGAGGGTCAGTGAACAAACCCTAAAGTGGCAAGGCATCAATGAGAAAAACAGCAACATCCAAGTGATATCAGTGAACCCCATCCCTAGCTTCAGTAGGAAGGAGCCGAAAAAAATAAATAAGGCAAAAGAGCCACAGAGTCCAAAGTGATGGGGATGACAGCCGAAAAGAAACCGCCACCGCCAGAGACAAAGGAGAGCAGCCCGAGTGATGGACTGCAACACGAGCTATTGCCCCAGTAGCAACAAAAGGAGGCCACATGGCCTAGAATATGGAGCTTACTTGTTCTGCTAGGCAGAGTAGCATTGCTATTTATCCGCAGCTTCCTCCGATTAGCAATGTCTATTTGTATAAAAAATTGATGATGTATATTCGAGATAAGCATGTGGCATGCTCTTGCAAGTTGTCTTGTTGCTTATACCTATAGCAGATTAGATCATATTGGAATATTTTCTTTTGCATGAATATAAAAGATTTAATGAGGCTAGATGAGTTTGAAACAGTTGCAGGCACTATTGGATTGGGGGATTATTTGGAAAGAGGCAATATTGTCTCCTGATTATATTAGATGAATGGATCAAAAGTAGATCAAGTGACAAAGTAAGCTGTTAGACTAAAGCAGAGATTTACTCTGTTATGAATTTAGCTCCATAATCAGCGGTTATTCAAGAAAGTGGATAAAAAGCATTTGTGAAGGTTGTGGCCATTAACACGATGTCTTTCAAAGCAGGGGAGATAACACCTCTAGATAGCAGGGGAGATAACACCTCTAGATGGTATTGTTGTTTCACCATAGCTATAGGCATTCTGCCTATACAGATGCTCAGAGTTGAATGCATGTAACGAGTCTTCAACACCTCAGAGTCATCATTCCTCTATGAATACACATCCCAAATGGTTTATATGGGCACGTCTTTCTTGGTCAGGTGAATGGTTCTTTAATGTATATTTAATGTGAGTGTGTAATAGATGGTTGACTATAACGGTGGCCACTTTTTACATAGCTAAAACGTTCATCCTCTGATTTTTCCTTAAAGTTTGTCACAAAGTTGAAGTGACACCTATATCTCATACAGTAAGAGGCTGGCTTTAAATTTTAAGATTTTTAAGCAAGAGAACTCTAATGAATCTATACCTTCTGAACATTCACAAGAATGCCACGAAGGATCAACTTGAACTCAAAGTTTTCTCTAACAATGACAAAAGAATATCACCCGATGGCATAAACCCAATAATAAATCTTTGCTATGATCCCATGTGTTATTTTGTTGCCAGGTCAAATCAATTTAATCCTACGAAAAGGGGCACGTAAGTGTCTATGTTGAACGAATATTCAACTAGCACGTCAGAATGGATGAAAATTTGTATGGCATCAATACAAACATATTAATTAACAGCTAAAATACAAGTCAAAACCCTAGTCAAGGATTTGACAATTGATATCATGATCATGAAAAGATATGGATTTTGGGTTTGTATACAAATGGATCTGAACCCATGACGACATTGACAATAGTTATACACTGAGGGTGGTTTTGTTTATTTGCAAATATCCCGGAGAAAAACTGAAACATCATTCTAAAGTTGCTGATTGGATCACAAAGAGCACATACTATATATCTGATGGGGAATACAGAAGATATGGGAGAAAAGAAGTAGATTGCAGCATTTTTTGAATGCTTTGAGGCTCATCTGCCCTGTAAGCAGTAATAGCATGATACATACATATTCATATGTACATATTCACAAAGAGTTGGATGACATATTCACAAAGAGTTGGATGACTACAGTAAGAATAGGAATAATATGTACATATTTGCAAAGAGTTGCATGAGTACAGAGATTACTACTGTAGTTCATGGTATTCAATCATTACGCGGTTTCTTGTAATCATAATAAGCCTAGATGGGTCATTAGTTGTTATTATAGACCTATACCAACCCTGTACATGCTAGAGATCATATCCGGGGTAATACTACTATAAATGTAAATGTAATTATCTGATACATATATCAATTTAAAGACCACGCAAGCCCAAGGAAAACCCCATATAAATGAACCCTAAGAAGCCACTTAAAAGGTAACCATTATATACAAAAATATTCCAAAAACTCCCAGCAGATCAGAGGGTCAGTGAACAAACCCTAAAGTGGCAAGGCATCAATGAGAAAAACAACAACATCCAAATGATATCAGTGAACCCCATCCCTAGCTTCAGTAGGAAGGAGCCGAAAAAAATAAATAAGGCAAAAGAGCCACAGAGTCCAAAGTGATGGGGATGACAGCCGAAAAGAAACCGCCACCGCCAGAGACAAAGGATGTCTATTTGTATAAAAAATTGATGATGTATATTCGAGATAAGCATGTGGCATGCTCTTGCAAGTTGTCTTGTTGCTTATACCTATAGCAGATTAGATCATATTGGAAGATTTTCTTTTGCATGAATATAAAAGATTTAATGAGGCTAGATGAGTTTGAAACAGTTGCAGGCACGATTGGATTGGGGGATTATTTGGAAAGAGGCAATATTGTCTCCTGATTATATTAGATGAATGGATCAAAAGTAGATCAAGTGACAAAGTAAGCTGTTAGACTAAAGCAGAGATTTACTCTGTTATGAATTTAGCTCCACAATCAGCGGCTATTCAAGAAAGTGGATAAAAAGTATTTGTGAGTCACTCAGCAAAATCACATTTCGATGGCATGACACGTTGCTTTATTAGCGATATAGCAGTCCATATGAACAGTGGTAAACAAGCCCATCAGATAACAGTTGTTTAAGTGCCATGATGTCCAAAATATCATGTGCAGGTCTATGTTAATTTCTCATGGTAACACATGGTAGTCACTCAACAAAATCACATTTCGATGGCATGACACATTGCTTTATTAGCGGTCTAGCAGTCCATATGAACAATGATACCTAATTGCTTAACCCTTCAGCTCATATGGGACTCTAGAGGCCTAAATCCTCACCCGTGATTAACTCAGGGAATCCAGGGATGTCCATCTACCCTAAAATGACTATAGCAGCTCAACCCAAAGCTGTGAATTCGCAGCCTACTGGTTTTAGTGAACTAACTCAGCAGCTCCCGATCCGGTAGACCAACTGACAAAGTAAGCTTAATTTTATGGCAATCCCTGAAAGATTATTAAGTATTGTAGATAAACGTTCGAAATTTTATTAGCAATTCTACTTGGAATTTCCTGGTAGACTAAAACAAAGATTTAGTCTGTAGATGCTAAATAAAATAGAAGAGTGATGCTAAATAAAATAGAAAAACCTAGAGGACTTAAAAAACAGTAGGATAAGAATGATGCTAAATAGAATGATTGCAGCTTAGCTCTATCTGTGTACTAACAGTCACTTATCTGAAGATAAATCACATTTGAATAACCAAACAGTGAACCCAAAGCAAAAAGAACACTGAGAAGCTATGTGCATTATGGATAGCTAATAGATAAGAGCAAAGCTTGGCAATTACTTTGACAGAGCTGGCCAAGAATTCCCAGGCATCTGTGGATTTGGACGGGCTCTACATATGGCAGACAATCATTTTATTGAATTCAAAGTTATTGTCAGGGATGCCAAGAATTCCCAGGCATATTGAATTCAAAGTTATTGTCAGGGATGAAATAATAAGCCAGAATTGTGTGCTCCGTGGATATTGTTAAAAATAGCTTTT
>APFE031470387.1:73832-88599 GCA_000404065.3 Pinus taeda | reverse complement strand
TACATCACAAACTTCAAGGGGAGCAATGTCACATAATACCTCATCCATGAAGGGCTTGATGTTGTATGGAAGGTGACACTGCTGGCTCACGCGAAGATCTCGTTCTTGGTGAAGCCGCTCGATGGTGTACGGTTGTGGATGTGTTGTGGTTGGTAAGCTCAACAGCTTGACAACCTCTGCCGAAATGAGGTTCTTTTGGCTCTCGCTATCGATAATGAACTATAGAGGGGAGCCCTTTACCCACATCTGGGAGTGGAAGAGACACTCCTCCTCTGGATCTTCAGGTTCATTTTTCTAGATCTTGGCGGTAGCAACAGTGGTGTTGGGATCCGCATCGATGATCTGCTTCCCTTTTTCATTCCCCTTGTCGGGTTCTGACTCAGAGTCGGAACATGCATCTGATTTTGAAACCTTTAGCTCAGCCACCAGTGACTGCTTGGCCCGACACTCACTTGTGTTGTGAATTGAGCTCTTACGGAACTCACACCATTTTCCCATGTCCTTTTTCGGCTTCGCGGCGCTGTTCTTTGCTTGCAGCTTTAGCGGGTTGTCTTGGGCTGCTCTGCCTTGGTTTTGTCCTTTGTTCTGTGGTTTAGGGGCACCTTTCCCTTGCTTTGGATTCGCAGACCCAAATTCTTGCTTCTTCTGTTTAAACTTCTGCTTGACCTTGACGGCATATCGGTATGCTGTGCTGAGCGAGGAGATGTTCATAAATTCTATTTCTTCCTGGATGTACTTGTGCAGGCAACTGCGGTATTTGAGTATCAAATTTTGCTCTAAATCCTTGATACCCAAATTTGTGCGAAGGGTATGGAAAAGATTGGTGAACTCCAGCACGTCTTGGTCCCTTCCTTGCCACAGTGTGGTCCACTTTATGTATTCATCCTCATAGCTTTCGACAGGGTAGTACTGCTCCTTGATGGCATCTCGGAATGAATTCCAGGTGGGTTCCACTGAAAATAGTGAGCCAATACTTTCATCCTTTTGCTCGTAGTAGGTTTCCCACCAGTCCTTGATGTCTGGGGCTGCTTTGAGAAGAGCGAAAACAATCTTTTCCCGACTCGAAAATTCATGAACAGAAAAATAACCCTCTAGCAGATTTAACCATTTATCTGCGGCATCTGCGTCTATCTGACCCTCGAATATGGGGATTTCAAAATTAACTTGTACCTTAAAGGGTGTGGCGTTTCCAGAGTAGCTGCTGGAAGCCAATGTGTCGCTTCTGGGTAGCCGTTGAAGGATCTGGGCAAAGCTGTCCATCATCGCGTTTTGTTGTTGCTCGAGGGCTTCTTCGAGCAAGATTTTGATAGGATCTCCTGCCCCCTTCTCTTTCTTCTCATCCGCCATGGGAGGCCGTTGGGATTTGCGAGGCTAGGCTTGCAAAGGTTCGACCAGTTCAAGCCCTAACTCCTTATATCCTGACCTCGTTAGGGACATGCAAAGAAAAACAGAGAAAAAGCAGACCACCCTGATACCACTGATCTGGACTTAAACAGGTACACAACAAATTACAGAGATAACCATAAACACAGATATGCAGCGGAAATAATACTTCATTTCATTAATGTAAAATACTGAAATATGCTTACAAATAGTAATGGAAATAAACCAGCTTAGGCGACGGTAGCTTATCTATGAGAAGAGATTTGGTGGCTACATGCCTCTGAACTGTGTTACAATGAGGCTCGAAGGCCTATTTATTGTTGAGAAACAATGGAAAACCCTTAACATTCCACAACCTGACCCTAGAAGATGAAACACCAAATTGTGGGCCCCGTTTGGGTAAATTGGTACATCAACTTCCCAGGATCGTAACTTTTGCATACGATCTCCGTTTGATGCGTACAATAGCTCGTTAGAAAGATCTATCCGAGAAACATGGGTCCATGGACCCATGTTGCCCCCAGATTTCCCAAAAAACGTCGTTTAGGGCCTAAAAATGACTCTAGAAGTTCAGGACCCGAAAAACTGCTAAAAATAGTAAGTTGTGCTACAATTAAGGAAACTTAAAATGCTGAGAGAAACAATGGTGGGGGTCCAGGTGGACTTGGCAAGTGGCCACCAAGATCCACCTGGATCAGCTAGAAAGTTGCCTGGTTCCCCAGAATTGCATTGTCTTTCCCAACAATGTGTATGAAAAGTTTCCCCAAAAAAAGAAAAAAGACAAAAAGAAAAAAAGAAAAAAAATGAAGAAAACATCCCTAAAGAATAGGGATCTATTTTTAGTATCCTAAAGGAGACACTTTCACTATTTTTAGAAACTTCCGCTAAGTGTTGCTTTTTCCTTGATTTTAGGCATGCACATCATAAACCATAATTTGCTCAAATCTATTTAATCAACACATCTATAGCTCATTTTCACATTTGATCTTGGATTTCTAGCATTCCCGATGAGATCAAGGAACCTTCGGTGCAGTCATCATCGCTTTTCTGGGTGAGTTTCGCTTTTGTCATCTTTTGCTGCTTTTTCTATCACTTTTTGTCATTTCAATTATGTGAGTGTTGTTTTACTTATTTCTCTTCATATTTACTGGTGTTTTAACTTACAGAAGTGTTTTTTTAAGTTTTTGTTTGCCTTTCATAAGTGTCACATTGATTTTCTTGTTTTTGCACCAATGGTCGCCATTGTGACAACTCTCTTCACAATACTTGATTTTTCTTCCGTTTGAGTAGTTGTTGCACTTGATCTACATTGGTTTACTCACACTTAGTAATTTTTTCACTCAAGCTCGCATTATCTCTCACTTCTGCTTGTTTTCCACATTTCCACTGGGGAGATATGCACTTGCTTTGGCCATATCGTTCCTTTCCCAGCTGGGCACTGTGCAATTCTAAGGCTCAATCCATAAGCTTGGCCTCTGGAACTGCGCAGTGCAAGCTATCCACAACTATGCACTGCGCAGTTCCATGGGTCGACTTGTCACCTTGGCCACTGAGACTGCATAATGCATAGTCTCTCCTAGTCTCTTCCTAAGCTAGCCTCAAGCTTCATCCTTGGTCACTGGGACTGCGTAGTGCGCAGTTCCCACAGTCAACCAGTCTCCCTTGTTGATAAAAATTACACAATCCTTCTCTCAAGTTGCCCAACTTGCTACTTGATCAAGCTTTGAAGGTAGATTTGTTGAAGCTAATGTTTTCTTTCCGTAAGTGTCCTTTTTGTCCCACATGTACCACACTTGTGAAGCACTTCTCTCCAACCGTCATTGGTATCATGGCACCAAAGAGAGTTACTTCAAAAGATACCACTAAAAGAAGTACTGGGAAAGCAGTTGAGAAAACATCAGTAGACTTGCCAGTGTACGTAGACACTCAATTGTTTATAGAAAAGGGGTCAAAACAATGAAGTTCTTTCACCAAAGAACCTTGAGGCAGATCTAGAGGACAAGTTTATCTTAGTATCCGACAGTCAGGACTACACAAGGTTGCATGAAGATGTCCAACCTTCCCATGTGCAGATGTCATCAGTTGGATAGTCTCACACACTGATGAGAAGACCATGACATTGAGCAGTGCCAGAGGACAAAATATTGCTGCCTTTTGGGAAAAATATTTTCAGCTCATGTATCACTTGCCCAAGCCAGTGAAGCTCATGGAATCATTCTTCCATGCCACCAACAACTATGGGAGTACAAGAGACAATGTCAAAGGCTGGGTGAAGGAGCCATCAAAGTTTCGATAGGCATCCAACCATTTATACAAGACAAAGTACCTCTACTAGCTCTTAGTTATCTTGGACTGTAGGATCCATGGTCAGTAGAGCACGAAGACCTTTCCTGAAGGGTGGGCAATCTTATTGAACCAGGTTGTGAATGAGGGGAAGTCGTTCAACTTGTCAGATTTTTTGGCTCGATAGTTGAGAGCCCATGTAGCACAGGCCCAAATTCCTCCCAATGGTGAGCAAGCAAGGTTCTACATGTTAGCATATTTACTAGATAAAATTTGTGCACAACAACAGTTCCCTGGGATGAACTAGACATGGACACCATGAGAATTTTCCGTGCATATCTATTGCAATTTGCTTTTGGATTGCAGTCACTGAGGATTAATGTAACAACTAATTGACCACTTCATCATCTTGCTTTACATGCCTATCTTTGAAAAAGATCCACCTTGCATGTCATGGGGAGAAATGGAGGCGATAAAAAACATCACAAATTGGTATGCCTCACCAGGTGGCACCTTCCTTAGATTGTTCGATGGAGAAAAGCCTTTGCATGTTTTACCAAGGTACGCCACCAAAAAGATTTTCATGCAATAAGTGTCATCAATAACTTTTCACATGAAGAAGAAAGAACCATGTCCCACTCTTCCTTTGCAAATTGGATTATATGATATAAATAACTTGAAAGTTGTAGATACTGAGGGAAAGGAGATAGTCAAGTTTGCATTCGGTACTTGATACTTTAATCCTTATGATCCTCGTGGTATTTGTAGAGACCACTGTGTGATAATTTACTTTAGTGGATTAGAAGGGCATTTCACTGGAGAGAGAAGGACCCTTGGATAAATTGCTACAATGCCTCCAGAGTCCGTGAGCTGGTTAGTTTAGCAGGGAATTCACAGGCTAATCTATAGACGCGAACAATTTTGGAAGAAACAATGGAGAAGGCAACAATCCCATGTAGGACAAGGGAAAGAGAAAGATCGTCGACAATTCAGAGGGAGAAAAAAACTGCAATATGAAATTAGATCCTATTATCATGAAAGAAGCTTTAGCAACAGAAGTAAAGAGGAAGTAGAGGATACAAAGAACATAACAGTTGAAGAGAGAAAAGCACAAGTTACAAGAAGCGGAATTGAGGTTGTAGGAGGCAAAATGAAATTTGAAGGGAGAATAGGAGTTGAGGAGGAGATAATAAGAAGAGAAGCAGAAGCAAGAAGAAGAACAAATGTAAGGGACAATGATAGTAGAAACAACACTGATACAAGTTGAAGAATAGAAACATAACGAACTAGAAGCTGAGGGGGAAGTGAATAGATGTAAGATCGGGAGCTTGCTCAACAGATTGAGCACTTGACTGAAGTAACATACATGGAGATGGAGCAAGAGCCATATAATGAAGATTCTGATCTAATGTCGAGTGCACCACAAGTCACCATTCAGTCTCCACCACCTCCAACAGCAGAGCCAACCCCGAGCGAGGAAGGGGATGTTGTTCCCCTTGATGATGTTCTAGTAATGGATGTGTACAATCTATCATTTGATTATTTCCAAAATAGGATTGCACAAGCATGGAGAAATATTTTTTCAAATGATCACGCATCACTTTCATTCGTTAGAGAAAGGGTGATAGTGGTAGACATGAGGAAGCATTGAAATGCCATTTTCGAAGCTAACTTGGCCTTTGCAGGAGAAATGAGATCTAACATTCAGTATTTGACAGCCAAGAATGAGAAATTGGCATAGAATTTGTAGGCTGCTAGACAAGAGATGGAACAAATCCGTGTAGTAGCACATAATGTAGTTTTCGCATAGGTTTACTTGGAGGAGATGAGAGAAACGATACTTGCTAAAGTATCAACACTTAAAGAAACCATGTGGAAGCCCTATGAGGGGGTTGTGACCATACATACAACAATTGTCTATTTGCGTGGCCTATAGCAGCAGAGAAAAGATTTTGTTAAAACTCTCAAGAACATACAAGTTGCCATCACCTATGTGTAATAATGGACAATGCGATACAAAGGGACACCACTTGACTCGGTGAAGAAAATGAAGCCACAGGGCAAAACTTTGGAAAAAGCGAGAGTTCAAATATTGATGCAGACAAACAAGCAACTCGCCTCATTTATTGGTAGCATTTACACCTCATATGTACAATTGTTCAATAGTTTGGGTGTCTTGGTGAAAACACACAAGATCCCATCAGTCGATTCACTTAGCAAAGCCAAACCTAGGAACCAAGTCCGGCAGGAGATCGAAGAGTACTTGGAGCAGCTAAGACAGATTACGACTAAGGAAGATTTGAAGTTGAACAGATAGAACATGCAAAACTACATCGACGGTCCGTCCAAATTAGAACAATGTTGCTCATGCTTAAGAACGAACTTGAAACTGGTTCCAAGACATTGTACCCAGATGCCATGGAGGCTAGAGTCTGCTTCCAACCAAACACCATCACGTAGTTTGGGGATACCATCACATAGTACTGAGCTTGGAACCAATACATGATCGAGAAGTAGAAAGTGGATGTTTTTGAGCTAGATTTCTCCCAAATTCAAGAATCATAGTGTCGTGTCTTGTTAGGTTGTCAAGTTATCTCTACCCTATTTTGTCTTATATGGGTACAAGTGTAAAATGTAATATTATTTGTAGTTCTGTTGTAAGTGAAATTCCAAGTGCCAATATTGGAATATGAAGAGTCATGATGTAATGTAATGAGTCATTTTGTAAAGAAGTTGAAGAGTAGGGGAGTTGAAGAGTCACCCCCTCTTGTTATAAATAGAACCTCATAACTCATGTAAGGGGCTTTTGGGAGCCACACTTTTGGCTATGCTTAGGATTAGAAGGATCTTGGGAGTATTGTGAAGAGCCTTGGCTTCTCCTTAGCACAAAGCGAGTATACTTCTTTGGAGGAGAAAGTGTTCTAGACTTTAATGTTCTACTATTTACGCTAGTGGTCGTCAATGGTGTATATATGAATGAAAATTTCACTTATAATAAAATCAGAGCCAACACGCTTTCATGCATATGTTGTGAATATAGTAGGACTATTCTTATTGTATTTTCAATGTATGTTATTTAACTTACGCTTATGGTTATGAAATATTTCATTTGCATTTGTATGAATCTTCTTGAATGCGTGTTGTTGTATAATTTATCACTTTAACTTTTGGACTATTCTGCATCTTAGCTTGTAATGTCATTACACTTGCGTGTTCCTTTCAAGCTGCATACTATTACATGATTCTAAGGGGCGCACCTCATTTTCCCTTCATGTGTTGGAACCTTCATGCATCACACTTGAATTTCCGTAGGGTCACACACTTCCTCTCATCTAAAGTTACCATACTTCACTCTGCGCATTTTCGTAGTCAAGGCATAACATTACCACCCACAGCTGGGACTCTTACTACAAACTGTGTGAGGTCTAGTTGGGACTTCATATCAGGGATATCCCCTGAATGTTGGTGGGTCCAACATCGTCAACACCGTCAAACAAAAATATGCCAATCCTTGGTCAACAATCCAAAAAAGGTGAAGCCAACTTACTAAAATCCTTAATGAATCTTCTGCAATATCCAACTAGCCCAAGAAAAATTCTAACATCGCTTTGTTTCTAAGGGACACAAACCCTTTTGATAATGACAATCTTGTTAGGGTCAAATTGGATTCCTTCCTTAGAAAGGAATTTACCTAGGACAATCCTTGAATTCATGCACAAGATCAACACAAATATTTAGAGCTGCCCTCTTGAAGGTAGTGGGGGCATTGCACAAGCCAAAAGAAAGGACCCTATAGGAAAAGGTCCCCCATGGAAATGTGAAGGTGGTCTTGTCCTGATCCTCAGGGCTAATCTGGATCTAATTATATCCAATAAATCCATCCAGGAATGACAGGAATGAGAATAAATTCTTCCCTACAAGTCCATCTAAGACTTGATCAATGAAAGGAAAGGGAAAATGGTCTTTCTTTGTAGCCTTATTGAGTTCCCTATAGTCAACATAGATCCTCCACTTCCCATTTTTTTTGGGTAATATGACAATAGGGGTACCCATTCACTATCTAAAATGGGGTAGATGAATCCTACATCCAATAGTTTTTGCAATAATTCTTTCATAATGTATTTGAGGGTAGGGTTCATTCTCATTTGGGGTTGGCACACATGTTTACACCCTCTTTAATGTAAATATTATGGGTTAAAATTGAAGGATACACCCCTTTCATTTCCTTATAGTCCCAAGCAAAATCATCAAGATGTTGTCTCAATACCGTGCAAAGTTTCTCTTCTTGCTGTGCTGAGAGGAAAGGGTTGCTTTTAGAGTTTTGAAAGGAATGATTTCCACAATATTAACATGATATTGATCAGAATTGGAGGTAAGTAATTCAACCCATGGATTTTTCTTAGGTTTCCTTAAGGATTCTTCCATTAGCTCACCAATTGGCATCGCACCAGGAGGCTAATCCTACATTAAGTTTTCAATAAGGTCATCCTCATCTAACTCTCTACTTCCTACAATAGTATCTAATGTACAAACTAGGTATAGGGATGATTGATAAAAATGTTCCTCCTCTTCCTCTACCCTCAAAGGTAAGTCATACTCAACAGAGGGCTGAGTAGGGGGACATAATACAAGCTACTATGTGAGATGCCAATTTTTAATAGTCATGTTTCTAGCCCTGCAACTAATATAAGCACCAATAGTGGTTAACCAAGGTATCCCTAAAGTGATAAGGTGTCCATTAAACTTGGTTTTGGGTTGGAGGACAAGGAAGTCTTTGGTGTGCTCCCAGGATTCAATGGAGACCATCACATCCTTAATAAATCCCCTAGGGGCTACTATTGATTTGTTTGCAAGCTGCAACACCGTAGTGGTCTTCATTAAATCTCCTTGGAGGTTGAACTTCAACATAGTTTCCTTGGTCATAACATTGATTGCATACATAGTTTCCTTGGTCATAACATTGATTGCAGCCCCAAGGTCAATTAATGTGCTGGGGACTATGATACTGCTGATGTGCACATCTATTACTCAGCTACTGGGATCTAAGTACTTTGGGGAGATAACCCTCCCAAGCATCTAATCAGACAACTTTCCAACAACATTAATAGTGGGGGCATCTCTTTTTCTTCTTCCAGGGCTCTTGAAACACTCTTCCCTGATAATCTTGTTGTAAATGGGGACATATTTGACTACCTAGAGAAGGGGTATTTTGACACACATGTTTTTCAGTTCTCCCAGAAGTTCAACCTCTTCTAGGGTGTGTTGTTTAGGTTGGAGCCACCTTTCAAGATAGGGAGCATACTCGCTTGAGGTACACTATCTTCCTTCTCTTCAAGATTTTTAGGAGGAGAAGGTGGGTGGGAATATCGAAATACCTTCCCAAACCTAAGTTTTATCTCATGGATCTCCACAACATAAGCATGATAAGATGTTTCCCCGTTATAGACTTGCTGGGCCTGCTTGTTGTTTGGGTTCATATTCGGTTGAGCATGCATATGAGGTTTCTAGGGTGGATTATTATGGGCTAGTTGTGATTGAGGTGGAGGAGGAGGCATTAAGGTAGGAGGTTGGGCTATATGAGGCCTCCATCCTTGTGAAGGGTTGCCCCATTGAGGAGGTTGAGGTTGGTATGGATGGAAGGGTGGATTGACAAGCTTAGGAGGATACTGGGGAGAATAGGACCAAGGAGAGGGCATATACCAAGATGAGTGAGTTAGAGTATGCCAAGGCTAAAAGGGTGCATTCCGGTTTGGATTAAAAGAAGGATAATAAGCACCTTGCATGCCTTGCTGGTATGGTTGAGGAACTTGTGGCCTCCTCTAGTTGACGAAGCAAAGTTTCTCCAAGCCACTCTCTTCCCTTTGATATATAGCCTTCAGGCGTGGAAGAGAAGGACATTTTCAGTCGCATGGTTCTGCTCCGAAACAAGGAAGACCTAGACTAACATTTAATGGGCACTCATTTCAAGGGCGCCTCTTGGTGAATCTAGGGAAAAATATAACGAGTGCCTTTTATGCCCCATCTTGCTTCTTTTTGATCTACATAGTATCCATTTGCAAGGTGAAGATATGCAACATATCACTCTTAAATTATTCTAGCAGGCTCCCTATTTCATGTTTGATAGTGGAAGTATAGGGAGAAGAGTTGACCAGGCCTTGACTGGACCTACCCCTCTTCCTTGCAGCCCTAGAATGATTCTTGAATACTGTCTTGATATCTTCATAGGTCAGCTAGTAAATATCTCCACCATACATCATATTAAGGGTCTCCATCAAATCCTCCCTAATCCCTCAGAGAAGTACAAACTTCAAAGATTCTGGGTTAAGGGTACAATTAGCCCTTCTATAGTTGAGTTGAAATCTCTCTTCATAATCCTCTAAGGATTCATCTGGCCCTAAGGTCATCTATAATATCTCTTCTTTTGTTTCTCTTGACCTACAATAGTCCTTGTATTTCTGATTGAAGGCTTGTTGCATTTGAGCCCACGTGGTGATGTTGCCTCCTTCCAAGCTCATGAACCAACGCAAGGTTGCATTCTTGAGGGTGGAGGGAACAACTTACCCTAACATGGATCAATCTATAATTATGCTTGAGTATCCTTCCCAACCTTCTTTCTTCCATGAGATAAGTTGTTTTAGTTTAAGACTTCTATTTTAGTTCTTTTTTTGTTGTTTCTAAGGCACCCTCATCTTTCTGCTCTTTTATACCGACAATTATAAGATTCAAGGCTCTTTTGTTGGGCTCATGATCTACTTCAATTAGCTTGTACATTTCCTCTTTGATGAGTTTGATGTCTAATTTATTATTTGTACTATTCATGCCATACTGTTATTTAGTTTTTCTTTTAACACTTTAATCTCATTTCTCAAGGCGTGATTTTCGAATAGTTGATTGTTTTTGTCTTTCCATTTCTATTTTATCTTCTATTATTCTTTCTTCTCTACCTTTTCTCTATTGAATCAAAATGGTCATAAAGACTTTCTAGGATAACTTTGCTTAGCTTCACTTTATTAAATTCACATTTTGACATATATCAAAATACTCATAATTAAAAAAAAATGAAATAAATAAATAAAATTGTAACCTAACTTTTAACATCCACCACAAGGTATACAATTTTCATTTAAATTAAGAGTAATCCCCTATATCTACCATTCTTGTATATTAATATAAAACTTTAATAAAAATATTCTCACATTACTATTTTGGTATATACTAATATAAAATTTTAATAAAAATATAGTTACATCACAAAAAAAATTGCAAAATTTTAATAAACATATAGAAATGTTTGATTCAAATACTATAATTATTTGCATGAGCAGGTTCCAAACGTTAAATAAATCCTAACAATGTAATTAATCCACAAAACTTATATCTTCATTTATATTTGTTATTTTTCTATTTTATATATTTTATATAATATATATTTAAAAAATATATCAAACTTATATATATTTAGTATAATTTTCCTAATTAATGTATATACAAATATATATATTATTTTTCTTATAAGTTCTATATTATATATAATTAATTATTAAATTTAACCTTATATATAATATGTAAAATTTAAACCTATTATAAATAGTAAACTTTATAGGAATTTTACAGAATTAATTAATTGAAACTAACTTAAAAATAATCATCCAACCATTTACAATAAATCCAGTTTAACATATTATCTTTTATTATTATAAATATAATTTAATATATTAAAAAAATAGTATAATCCATGGAACCAAGTTCCGACTAGAATAGCTTGATTTAGCCACATAAATATACCATCCCCGCGTCAAACTCATTCTTATTTTCACAATGGTGGCCGACTAGAATGGCTTGATTTAGCGAAACTTCAGTGAAACTTCTATATAAAATCTCATATTGTTAAAGAACAAAAATAATATTACATTAGTTCATCAATTTTCGGATATCAAGGCTTTGATTCTGGCTCTAAAGAGCACAATTGCAATTTGAAATCACAGGATTGCTGCGTCGGATAACATCATAGTTGTCGCTCCAGACACTATTGACAATAAATCTCAAGTTTATTGTGCAGGAGCTTCGTGAACTTCAGCGAGATTCACACAACTTCTAAAACTGAAACCTTCAGATCCCCGGTAACTTTGGCAAAGAATTGGAGGGCTCCGAAAGGAAAAGCTGTTAAAATTGAAGTTTATCGTCTAAGATCCTCGGGAATTTCAGCGGAGACTCCCACAACTCCTCAAGAAAAAACTTTAAGATCCCTGGTGACCCCAAAAGGAAAAGCTGTTAAAATTGATTCAAAATAAGTTTGTCGTCCCAGATCCCCGGGCACTGCAGCGGAGACTGTCATGACAATTCCTAATGAAGAAGCTATTAAAATTGATTCAAAATATGAAGTCTATCGTCTAAGATCTCCGGGAATTTCAGCGGAGATTCCCACATTTCCTAAAGAAAATGCGTTAAGATCCCCGGGAATTGTAGCAAAGAATTCGAGGACTCCTAAAGAAAAATCCGTTAAAATTGATTCAAAATTTGAAGTTTATCGTCTAAGATCCTCGGGAACTTCAGCGGAGACTCCCACAACACCTAAAGGAAAAGCTTTAAGATTTCCGGGATCCGTAGCAAAGAATTCAGGGACTCCTGAAGGAAAAACTATTAAGTTTGATTCAAATTCTGAAGTTTATCGTCTAAGATCCCCTGGAACTTCAACGGAGACTCCCACAACTCCTACAGGAAAAGCTTTAAGATCCCCGGGAACTTTTAAAGCAGAGACTTCCACCACTCCTAAAGGAAAATCTTTAAGATCCCCGGGAACTTTAGCTGTGACTCCGACAACTCTTAAAGAAAAAGCTTTAAGATCCGGGGGTAATGTAACAAAGAATTCGAGGACTCCTAAAGAAAAAGCTATTGACATTGATTCAAAATCTGAATTTTCTCGTCTAAGATCCCCGGGAACTTCAGCTGAGACTCCGAAAGAAAAAGCTTTAAGATCCCCGGGAACTTCAGCGGAGACTCCGAAAGAAAAAGCTTTAAGATCCCCGGTTGCTGTAGCAAAGAATTCGAGGACTACTAAAGAAAAAGCTATTAGCGTTGATAAAAATTCTGAAGTTTGTCGTCTAAGATCGCTGGGAACTTCTGCGGATACTCCCACAACTCCTAAAGAAAAAGCTTTAAAATCCCCGGGAGCTGTAGCAAAGATCTCGAAAATTCCTCAAGAAAAAGCCATTAGTAGTGATAAAAAATCTGAAGTTTATCGTCTAAGATTCCCGGGAAATTCAGTGGTGATTTCAGCAACTGCTAAAGTTGAAGCTTCAAAAATTAGGTCATGGAATAATTCTTCACGAATAAAAGGAGGAGATGCTCCTGAAGTGATTTTGCCCAAAACAGATCACAGGGCCAAGCCACTCAGTAATAAAGAAGAATGTCGTTCATGTGATCCAATATCCAGCATGGTTTCAGTTAATACAGTTGATGATGACGAACTCGGACTTGAATTTGCCATAGACAAAGAGTATGAGGTGACAGTGCTAGAGTTGGACTTACTTCCTGAAGGACTCTCACCAGTAAAACATATCAGCCACTCGGTTGTTAGCATGGAGAAATCAGAAATTACAGCTAATTCCGACAGATTATTTCATGCCATTGATGGATCCAGGTTCAGTCCAATTGAAGAGGCAACGCTTATTCTCAATACATTACATGGAACTCCACATGCGTCATCTGCAAATGTGATTGACAAGGAAGCAAAAGTTATGCATATGTCTGGAGACACTGAATACTTATTTGACAACCAGTCCATTCGAGACACACTACAGTGTGGAGTTGAAAATGAAGATGAGGAGCTGGAGGATGTCAACACCGATTCAATATTGCCATTGCAGCTTATCCCCAGGCAAAGTAACTATCGTTCCGTTTACCAGAATCCATTTGAAACTCCGATTTGGCAGAGAACAACATGGGAAGAATCTGACATAGAAATAGAGTTTGATTATAAATGTTTCACTTGTTCTTTGGAGGATAGCCTCAGCTCAGATAGTGACTTGTCCTCTTATGGTCCTCCGGTTCTAGAAAAGGACTACATGGAGAAACTCTATTTCCTGCAGCAGAAATGCCAAGATTCGGATAGAATATTGTCTTCTTTTAGTTTGACACCAGGTTTGGAAGAGATGGCGCTGGGAAATGTCAACTCAAATGGACCGAATTCACATATTTTTGAGCTTGAGCTTGTTCCTTCTGCAGAGGAATTTGTGGATCCAGATATCTCTGGTCACGATCATGGCCCTGGTCCTCCAAGGTGTCTTCACTATGCTGATGAAAGAGACTCCGATTTCCCCTTGGAGAAATATCTAGTGAATCTGGATGTGAATTTCAAGCAAAACGATGAACTTGAAGACAACAGCAATCAACAAGATCCTCTCTACTGGCCTCTTAATCCCGACTCTTATTGGCAGATTGAAGGATTCTGGGACAACTAAATGGGGACCAGTGGAACAATATTAAATGCGCCAGTGGAACAGGAGATTTTAAAAATTGAAATGAAATGGTAAGGAAGGGAGATGGAATTTGGATTTTTTTTTACATATCATTCATTTTTTTATGCTTGGGATTTTGTATTGTTTTGGAGAAACATTATGTTTAATATTTTTATTTTCAAGAGTGATGTTTTATAACAAATTAATTTTTTATCAATAAAGGTTTTATTAAAGCATTAACATAATTATGTTAAAAAAATTTACATAATTATCATAATGAAAAAACAAAATTAATATAACACACAAAATGACTTATTAAATTTTAAAATAAAAAATAACTTTTACTCATCCTATATTCATCCACAAAGCCTAGCTATTTTTATTACATCTTTTTAATATTAAAAGTATTAGATTAATTGTAATTGTTAGGATATTCTGACACAGGAAATAGTTAAGTATAACTTGGTCTAGTATAGAGTTAGGTAAATTGTATTTCTTTACTATGTACTTTTGTAACTTACAATTCGACGGTCACAATATGTAGTGATCCGACGGTTCATTCTCTCTTCGGTATTACCGACACTTGATCCGTGGCTTAACACCCGATTGGTCCATGATCTCTATTTAAAGAGCATGGAGGGTCA
>APFE031470387.1:20986-37482 GCA_000404065.3 Pinus taeda | reverse complement strand
AGGGATTCTATGGGGCACAGTAATAACAATATGGGGGAAATAGGGGCACAACAATATTAATAAGGGGTATAACTACAATAGTAATGGGGTAATCACTAGTATTATAGGGACCCAACAGAGGTGACACTTGGTAAAGGTTGAAGTGCAGGCAGGTGTGCCATGGGTGGATTGAAGTGCAGATTTGTGTAAGGCTTGAGGAGGGGGTCTTAGTGTCTCGGGTGAGCACCCTCCCATCGTGCAAGGTATGCACGAATGTTGTAAAAGGTAGGTTTTCCTCTATTGTAAAATTGGCTAAGTATAGACTTAGAGTTTTGCCAAGTATACTTGTGAAGCTTGTATTATCAAAGAAAGATTGATTAATAAACATTGTTGGGCAGACTCATTGTTCAGGGAGTTTCCCCTCTCTTTATATGGTGCAATTTTTGTTCTCTTTTATAATTGCTGATGATAATGAATGAGTATGGGTGTTCATTGTATAAAGGTTATGCATAATAATACTTGGTTGAGAATCACAAACTAAGTAGGAGAAAGTGAATTAGGAGTAGTCCATGTGCACGAGTATTGTTAAAAGAAAGTGTTCGGTGGTGCCGCACCTCGCCGGCACAGTTGAAGGACCACCGTAGGCTTGGGGGCGTGACACAGCTAGTCTGGTCGTTCACGCCAAAGAGGAGTCGAATTAGATTGGTAGGGTGGTTTTCTTCTGATCCAACGGCTTTGGTAGGTTCATGCGGCCAGATTGACTGGTTATGGTTTGTAGTGACTTTCAAAACGCTGTGTCTTGTTTATGTTTTTTCTATTTGAATAAGTTTTTGCAAATTAGCTATGGAACACAACCTATTCTACAGCTAATTGTGTGTTCCGTAGCTACTTCCATGGTTTAGCAAGTTACAGGTGTCAAATGAATAAACCGGCCACATGGGCATCTCTAGAATCATCTTAACATGGATTATATCCTAGTCACCCAGCCCAAATCGATAAAAAAACTAGCTCAAGACCACAGTCAAAGGTGGAGTCAAACATATGAAACCCAAAAGCAATAGGACTCTTTGTCTACCCTTTCCTCCAGATCCTGGTTTGACACTTGCTTGTCGACAACCCTGTTTTCAGGGTCCATTACATTCACTTTGAAGCCTTAGTTGCTTGAAATTGAGAACCATTAATAATTTCTATAAAAATTCACAATTTCAAAAATAAGAATCGAAGCTACCATAATCTGTTTGAAGAATAACAGTCGAACCAAATGTTGGGGAGATGTTGATCAAGCTCTTCACAGTGGATCTACAAGACAATAGTTTCGTGGCTTTGATAAAGTTGTTCATGTGGCGAGTCCTATCGACTTCGTCCCTAAAGATCCTAAGGCTTGCACAGAGGCGTTTGTATCCACGCTTATGGAAGAAGCAGAATCAATGCATTGAGGAAATCCATTAGATGTGTATCCCATTAGATGTGTATCTCCTTACTGGATAGATACATAACTAGCCTCGAGAGCCACCACACAGCAAATCGAACCCAAAAAGCCTGAGTGCAATACTTGCAGAGGAAATGCATAACAACTGAAAAACGTCAATTTTTAAACATGATTTTTTGCCAAATGAAAAATAATTTAGGAAAACCAAGACATGGGTTTTTTTGGGAATAGGGTGAGTTAGATAACCCAGAAATTGTTTCCTCAATATTACAACCGTTTGAGAGAAACCTGAGATTATTTGGGACCCTATTCGCTGACTGCGTGAGGAAAAACAATTTTAATTAATGCACAGTTGCGGCCATATTCCGATTTCTCTGAGAAATATCCACCCAGATCTGATTTCCCTGGCTAAATTCCAGCTTGAGACAGTTGGAGAACATGATTTGAGTTTGGGTGCCCCAATCGCTTGTGCCAAGTCATCCACTGTTCGTTGGCATTATTAATTTCCTCCATTGAAAGAGCCACCATGAGATAGAATGAGAAGGGATTTCAATAGATCGAATAATGGTTCAGTGATATTCACTATTTTATACCTCATGCGGTTAAAGAATGAAGATTTTAATTGATAAGAAGGCCGAATCTATTTTATTACAACCTCAATACACATTTGAACATAAGAATGAACAGGGATTCTCTAAAGCAGCAATAACGCCTTCCTACTCTGATCATCCAAGTATCTTGGTTTCATTATCTCGACTTTGTATTTTGAAGCAGAAGGTATGTGAGAGGAACCAGATATCTCGTATCAAGTACTATGGAATCTTTGATGTATCCCTTGGAAGGTTCTTGCGGGATAAATTATCTAACCAAATTTCCAGCTAGCAGATGCACATAGCCTTTGCCTTTGCTAGCAGTTTTGTAACCCTTGCTTATGTTGATTGGGTTTGATTGGGTTAATAGCTTTCTGCTAAACATGTTTTTATACAAGAATGATCACGTTTCTTTGAGTCTTGCAGGTACAAAAGGCAAAGGCATTACAAATGAAAAATCTTATGTCATGGCACAGCCAAAGAAGATCGACATGATTTTAGCTATAGCAACTGTGCACATTCTGCATCTGAACAACCTATTCTGCAGCTAATCGACAATTCTGTAGCTGGAAAACAATTCTGCAGCTATGCATTTAACTCAATGATTTATTTGTCAAATAATGCATTCTAACCATAAATTCATGATCAAAATGTCATTTCATCTGCTTACATCATCTTTCATTGTAGCATCATGTTCCCATGCCATGTTTTACATGACAATTTTCACAGTTTCATAAAATTTCAAAACAACCTAACTTTCTCATACAACATCAGAATTCGATGATTCAAGTGTCGATGGAAATATCTCGACGAGATCTACAAGATGAGGAAGTTATTATCAAATTTTGAAATAGTAAATAATGAAAAAATTATTGAAAATAAACAACAGGTAACTTGAAGCACGAATTTCAACACAGGTATAAACTCTCTTGCTTTTCTTTCATGAACTTGTTTACTAGTACTGTTTCTTATTTTTTATGTAAATGTCATTAACATAGAAATTCATAACCTCTCTATTTTGATAACTTTACAATCCATTGGAGAAGTAGTACTAGTTTTTTGCAGGTTCCAAGAGGAAGAACAGATGACCATAAGAAAATAGTGTCTCTCAAACACCACATTTATTTCACAAGAAAATGATTAGAGCAGCAACAAAGATGAAACATCAATGCATGAGCACATGTTAATGCATATCAGATCCATCAATTGCAAGTCTTTCAGATGCCACTGTTTCCATTGCATCCATACTCCTTCAGCCAATAAAACCTTCATCTCATTTCCTTTGCAGTCACATTGCATTTCACTTAGTCAGTCAATAAAAATTCTCATCTCATTTTCCTTCACTGCTCAATTTTATTCATAGAAACTATATTTTCCTGCCTTGCTTTCACTAACTCATAACCCATTTTCATAAAGACATTCAGCTCGCTTACATGTTGATTTGTCCTTTTAGTTTCCATTCACTTGTCATTTTCCTTTCTGTTAAATGAACCTTGATCCACTGCAAAATTTTCTATTCATAGTCCTTCAAAATCATTGTTTCATGCTCGCGTTAGATGATGGAGGATTCCTTAAGGCCTTCCTTCTAACAATCCTTGGCCTATCGACTTCAATACATTATCTAGGTTCAGGGCTAGAGTCCTCATTAGTACCTTGATGCTTGTATGCCTTAATGATAGGCTCTCTCGCCAACAATCATGGGAATACATCAATGTCCTTTGATCATTGGATCTTGCAAGTGACTCAACATCAGCTCATTTATTCACCCTTCACAAGATGTACTTAGGTACCTTGGCACTCGTTGACATTAATGGCAAGTTTACCTCGCATTGGTTAATGGCATTTATCAATGGTCGGTAATCCAATGACCTCTCTTCATGTTCGACACCGACACATTTATTTGCATGACTAGAGTTGTACCATCGGTTTTATAGCGATTCAAGACTATATCATTTTAGCATTTTGCAGTAAATACAATAGATTTAGCAGCAAAAATAAAGAATCCACTTCACAACCTCATCCACCATTTATGCAACTAAGAATTAGATGAATTCTACATTTCATTCCATGATCCAGAAGTAGCCACACTCTTCAATTTCCATAACTCATGCACATTGAAGGTAAGTGAAGGTATGTGGTTTTCTAGTTTTTAGTCATGCAATTCCTTAAAATACTAAAATTATAACTTTGGGAAATTCCTCACTTCCTCTTTCACATTGTCATATCTTTAGTTGGGGGGAAGAGACATCATTTCATACTCATATATCATACACCATCACAAATTTTCATTTCATCCTAACATACTTGTTGTAATCAAGTATGATTGCATTATGGTTCAAAAAGTTATATGATTTGCAAATAATGTCTAAATTAAGGGTACACTATATGGTTGATTTTAAATATGCATTCTTAAATATGTTCAATGAATCTTGCTACAACAAAAAGAAACAAGGTATTGAAACACAAGAACCAATACCAATTAGAATTTGGTTGAAACACAAGAACCAACCAAACATGTTACAATTCAATATATGATAAGGAATACTTTGAAAAAATAAATAAAATTGTCAAATGCAAAGTTTAAGGACATATGATATAAGTCAAGTTCATTCAAAAGCAAATACGTTGCGAGCAAATCGAAGGAATTAATGCAATATTTGCATGAGGACATGCAATTACTCTAGTTGGGGGGGTATGTGAGCCTCCAAAATGTCTTTAAAATGACATCCACTTTCACCTTTATCGCCACCATGTCACTCACATGTCGCAACTACATAACCATATAGTCTTTCATTCCCCATTATTTTCATAAATATATGGGTTAGGATCCTTATTTACCAAAGTTATTTATTTTATGTGTTTAAAGTGAATTTATGATTAAAAACTATGAAATTAACATGGTTTCATGTAACTATATATGTGGCTTGAGTTTCATGACATGTGTAGTTCATTTGGAAGCTTCCAAAGCACCCTTATGTGGCCTCCAATGCTCAAATTCGAATTCCCTTCAAAGGAGATTTGTATAAAGGTCAAAGAAGAATATGTGTCCTATTTGGATTGTAACTCTATGAGGTGTCTCATCATTTCTTATTTGGATTAGAACTCTATGAGACACGTAGGGGGTATGTGTCTCATTATGAGCTATTTGGTTGTAACTATATGAGATTTTAGTGGATCCTCATTAAATAGGGTAGCTTCTTATGTTTTTGTATAAATAGGAGAGCCTTCTCTTTTGAAAGGCATGTGTAAAGTTGGAGAAATGCTCATGTTTTTAATAGAGAATTTGGAGCTTATACTTGGAGATTTGAAGATTTAGTTTTTCTTGCATATGGAGCTTCTTCACTTTCCATCCTCATAAACCATTGGAATGGCCATCTAATGATTTTGAGATTTAACTTTTTTTATAGATTAAATTTTATTTGCTTTCATAGTATTAGTTTATAATGACTATGTAATCGTTGCTTTTCTAAAAACATTTCAATAGGAAAGATTTATGTATTTTCTAATTGGATTAAGTTTGAGGAAAGTGCTCATAGTTATTTAGTTTCCTTCCATGTTCTATTATTTACTTTCTTAGATTAAACCATCAATGCATTGTATAATTGAATAAAGGATTATGCCAAGAAGGTGACTTCAAATTGGGCGATTGAATGTTCAACCTATGCAATCATTGAGATTTACTTTTTCATGCTTTTATATTTGCTTTTAAAATCCTCATTTAATTGCATTAACTGCTATTCCTGAATATCATTCTAAGAAATTGATTTAATCATATTTCAAGATTGAATGGTTGAATATTTGATACATGCAATTACTGAGTTATTTTCTGTATACTTTACTTGCTTTTCCAGGACATTAGAAGTTAAAGTATAGATAGTTGCTTACACATCAATCTCAATAAGGTAACACTTCATAATTGAATGTTTGAGTAACTAAGCATACATTAGTTGTTTTTGATTTCACAAGTTAGTTGAATTTCATTTCATTATTTGATTTCATAGATTAGATGAATTGGCTTTCGTTATTTTGTAGTTATATTGATTTAAACTGAAATACAATTTCTAGCACATATAGTGCACGCATGCTTCACAAGTTTACGAAACCCTCGGGTTGACAAATTAAATGATAGGCAATCACTTTACCCCAACAAATGTCTTCTACTTATATTCTACTATCTTGCACAATATATGATTATAGTTTGTGTATTTACATGTGTTGGAAATTTCTGTCCAATACATAATTGGCTAACACATATGTTAATGTATTAATGTTCCTAGGAACATGTTGATATTGGTTGTAATAAAAATGTTGTTGTAAGAGGCGAACCCTTAAAAGCATGTGTAATAAAGTGGGACTTCTAACTAAATAGACGTTGTTGAATGTTGTACCACAAGTTGTGAATCCATTATGACAACTAAGTGACGAATTTCATGTGAAATAACATCAAATAACAATGTCATCACTGCGTTGTACTCGCAATGTTTTTAGTCAAGCGACCTATACAAATCCCATGTAGACTCACTAACTCATCATTGGGAGCATAGATTTCCCATGCAACGAAAGGAAGGTTCTGAATACTATGACTAATGCCATCGACATAACCAACATATTGTTGAAGGAACACCAACATCTGCAAATATAATGAAATTCAAGATGAGCAAAGGCAGTAGAAAACCACACTATAAACACACTAGAAAACCTGTACAATATGTACATAGTGACTATGCAGAAGAAATCTAACCATAATATTTTTTCAAATACAACCCATTTTGGGGTTGCACCAAGGGAATACCATCAAAATCAACCAATTCATAGGCCCCTTTTTCTAGTCTATGCTTGACTATATATGGACCTAACCATAATGGTTCGAGTTTCCCAGCTCCTAATTTGTCATCTTTCTAGTCATATAAAAGGACTAGATCACCTTTCGAGAAGTCATAGGGTTTATCATTCTAGTCAAAGTGTTCTTTGACATGTTTTTTGTGAGCCTCTTTAGCCATTACGTTGTTGCTTCAAGTCTCATCTAGGTGAGCTTAGTGCAAAAAATGTTCTTCTTCTACGAAAGTTGCAGGAAGAAGCTCGATGACTAGTTTTAAGGATGGAATCTCACATTCAATCAGGGGAACTACTTCTAGACCATACACCAACTCAAAGGGTGTGAATTCAATCATCGTTCAGGCAGATGTTCGATATGCCCATAAAGCAAAAAAAGAATGGTTGGTTAATTCATCTTATGAATCCCTTCCATATGTTATAGCAGTGTTTTCAAAACCTTTTTAATGGCTTCTACTTGATCAATAGCTTGTGGGTAATATGGAGTCAAGTTGTCATGATGAAGGCCCAACTTGGCAGTAAGTTCAGACATCACGTAATTTCAAAAATATTTACCATGGTCTGTAATGATAGCTTGAGGCACCCCAAATCTAGCAATAACATGGTTGAAAAGGAACATTGCAACAATTTTTTTGTTATTTTCAAACGTAGGCATTGCTTCGGCCCATTTAGTAAAATAATCTACAGCAAAAATAATGTAGCCATGCCCCATAGTCGAATGAGGCTTATAGGTCATGAATTCAATGCCCCACTTGGAAAAATGTCTAATGGAAATAACTGGATGCATAGGAGGAGGGGGAGCACGAGCTTTCTTATTATAAATATGACATGTGTGACATTTCTAGACTACTAAAATACAATCTCAAAACATGTTTAGCTAGAAATAATTGGCATGTAAAATATTTTGGGCGATTGCATAGCCAAACATGTGCTTGTCGCATGCTCTAGCAAGACAGTCATTCAAAGCTTTCTCAGTCTCTTCATGAGTAAGACAATGTCAAAATATTGAATCAACACCTTGGTGGTAAAGAGTGTCGCCAATGATGATTTATTGGAAATATTGGTATCAAATTCAACATTGATGATAATGAGTAGTATCAGGCCAAAAAATTTGGGTCTGGAGATAAATAATGTTATCTCCATACCAAGGATCGGAAGAATAAATCATAAACAACATTTGGTCTAGAATAGAATCATCAGTGGTTGATTTTGATTTAAAGGAGGGAAGGTTGCAAAGTAGTTTAGTGAAGACTAAAGATTTCTTTGATTTTGACTTGAAGAATTCCCAATCAGACTCTTAGAGGATAACTATCCACTTCTAGTATTTTCCCCCCAGTAATTGACATGACAGAATGTAAGTCTTCAGGTTGTAATCAGAAACTATCATAGTCTTCTAAAGCAGGATATAGTGGCAAAATATTTGGATAGCTTGCACAACTACTGAAGCTAACTTTTCAACATGTGAATACTTGGCTTCAGTCTGAGTCAAGTTTTGGCTCAAGTAATATATGGAGTGTTCGTCTCCTACGTCATGTTCTTGTACTAAAACCATCACAATTGTGGTAATTGTTGCAGCTAAATAGATGAAATAATCTCATTGACAATTAGTGGGATATAGAAAAGATGATAGAGCTAACACATCTTTAAAAACATCAAAATCTTTATGAGCAGTGTGATCCTAATGGAAGGGAACCCCTTTTTTCAATAAGCAAGTAAATCCTTTCATAAATTCCACATCGTTAGGGACAAATCTTCATACAGAGTTAGTCTTCTCTTGAAGGCATTGTAACTGAATGAGTGAATAGGGAGAAGACAAATCAACGATTTCCTAGACTTTCATAGGATCAATGCAGATCCCATCCTTGGAAACTATGAATCCTAGGATTCAACCAAATTGGACACAAAACACACATTTGTGCAGATTTAACTTAATATTATGATGTCGACAACGTAGGAAGATTGCTTTGAGATGCATTAGATAATCTTCACGATGTTCAGAGTGGGTAGGAAAATCATCCAAATAGGGTTGCACTATATGCTTTATATCATGGAAAGGATAATTCATTTCCCTTTGAAAGGCTACACCAACACTCTTCAAACCAAAAGGTAATTTGCAGTAGGAAAACGTACCCTGTGGACAAATGAAGGAATTTGTATACAAGTTTGATGGTAGGATGTTGATTTGATTGTAACTGGAGAAGCCACCCATAAATGAATAAATTTCACTTCTTGCGCAATCATCAACGATTTGATTGATAAAAGGGGTTGGGTAGTTGTCATTGGGACAAGCTCAATTGATATCCCTATAATCAATGCACACTCTTTTCGTATCATATTTCTTCATAACAGGAACAATATTTCAAACCCAACCTGTTAAAGGAATAGGATATATGAAACCAACATGCAAAAAAAAATCAACTTCCACTTTTATGGCAGCGACTTTCTTCGGGTGAAGCAGACATAAATGCTTCCGAATAGGTTTAGCATCCAAATAGGTCTTAATATCATGCACTACAATGTTCTGGTATATGCCTGGTATCTCTTTGTATGTCCAAGCGAAAATGTCACAAAATTCTTGAAAAAGGTCCTTATAAATCTTGATCTCAGTGGGAGAACAAGATGAACCAATGTGGACATTTTCAACAACTCCAGGTTTGATAGAAATATTGAGGGGTATGGTCTCCTCAATATCTTCTTAATTCTTCTTGAAATTCACATCATGAATAGAGATAGAATTTGGAAATGACTCAGTAACATTGGGTGAATAAAAGTCTTCCTAATTATTCTCAATAATTTCAGGTAATGAAGACTGATGATGATTATTGTCCCATGGAGTTTCATATGGCATCATGATCTCCATGATGCTTTCGTCGATGGAAATGTGTCATTGAAAGGGTTAGAACCTGAATCTTGGGAATGATCAACTGAATTTACTAAGGTGGAAATATTAGGATTTGTCAAATAGGCTGAGTAGATAGCTTCATACTCTAGCTCAAAGGAGCTGAGTGACATATTGACACCAAATTATTCAATATCATAAGTGATAGGTATTATCCAGAGATAAGAAGGAATAGTACAATATGAAATCATATTAATAGAGGCAACCGGATTAGGAATGTCATGAGCATGGAGCGTGAAAGTTCCCATTAAGGATGAATATTTAAGGAATCATAACCCGACATGTTGATAAGGTTGTGGAGTTTCAACTACAATTGGAATACTCCTAGTGATTTTGGAATTAGTGGAAAAAAATACAAGTTGATCAAGGGCCACCATGCCCCTCTGGTGAGGGAAATAAATCATCCTAAAATAGGTCGAGACCACGACTTCCATGGAATAAACCCATGTTTGTCCCAAAAAGAAGTTATAATCCAAAGGTCCATCAATGACTTCGACCTATACTGAGAAATTTTTGTCAACTAATTCTACTTGCAATGAATTCAAGATCTCGTAAGTTTTAAATCATGTCCCATCAAAATCATTGAGAGTGGATGGTGAATGATTGAGATTCCAACATGAAAGCCACATGATGCAAGTAGAGGCACCTTCATCTACTATTGTGCGATGAATAGTTTTACTTCTAATGACAGCTAAAATCATGAAATACAGCTAGGGAAAAATTTTAGGAGTATGGTTCTCGTGATTAAATACAACAAGATTAGAATCTGAAAGATCTACTCCTTCAATCACTGCTAGTAAAGATTTTTTTTGGGCAGGACAACTCTGCAACACCTCAAGCGCTAACATATTTGAAGGATTCTAAGCTAAATACTCAACTATGTTATAATTTTGTGCAGCTCTCGCACGAGGATTAAATGTCAACTTATGAATCATCCCTTTAGGAGGTTTGATAGTCAATTCAACGGGAATTTTCTCTATCTAGAGAGGACTAGAGGTAGGTGGAGTAGAGCTAGAAGGTTGATTGTCAACTTTTCCAGTTCAAGGATTCATATTTCCATAGTCCTTATTTCTTTTATACACCATGACACCATTATTATTGCTAATAATAGATAACATCATTACCTGGGAAGAGGAGGATGGATTTTGAGCAACCACATTTGTCTCCTAGTTTTGGAAAGGGTCTGTCAAAACAGTAGGTACAGTGGATGCAACTTTCAAAAATCTATTGATATTTGCACGATGCGAACAATATTTTGTCAAATGTTCATCATTATAGATAAGACATGGATAAAGAGGATTTCTCTTCTCGTCAGGAGACTAATTCTTATATTTTTCCTATTGGGGGTTTTGTTGTTTATTATTTCCTTTACCCTTTTTCTTACTTCTAGGTTGTTGAGGTTTGCCTTTATAAGATTGAATATTGTTTATCTTGGAAGTACTCGCAGGAGCAGGATTGGAAGGGTTTTGATTGAACCTAATGAGAGAAGATTTATAATTAGAGTGATTAGAATATTTTCTCATCGATTATTGACTAACATAAACAACCACACCATCAACAACATGTGATTCCTTCGAGGGGAGAGAAGGCATAATAGTATTCTAAGGTTGTGGAGCATTGGGTATCTTGTCATAGAGCGTGCCAAATTAAGTATAAATCAAATCTAGACATTGAGTGCCAGCAATGACTTGGTCTTCATTAAAAATTCCACCTTTGGAAACATCTTCAGCTATAGTGGACAAGAGGGATTTGACAAACCACTCTGCAAACAACTGATTGGGAATGTAATTTTTGACCAACTGATATCGGAGCCTCCACTGATGAATATGGTCATATATATGGGTGGAGTTAGACTAAATCAAGGAGTTCAAAAACTCAGTTCCAATTTCATAAAGGATGGGAAATTGGAAATTGGTTAGAAACGTTGTTTCCAAGGCATTGAAGTTATTGAATGAAGATCATGGTAATTCAACATACCACTTAGTTTTTGTGTCAGTGAGAGTTCTCTAGAAAATTTGTAAATGAATAGAATCATCATTCAAGGAATTGGATGAACACTATAAATGATAGGTCATAACATGAGTGGACGGATCTTCTCCAGGATTGCCATTAAATTTTGGAATTTCGCTTATGAATTTGGTAGTCCTGAATGGTCGACCACCAAGGAGAATGAAAAATGGGATCATTCATTAGTCGTCATAAGTCTGGTAACTCAAGTGTTGTAAAAAATGGAAAATGTCTATTAAAGTCCATCTATGAAGGTTGACCTTGTGGATGAAGATTAACCTATGGTGGAGTGTATCCTCGGTATGACTTAATGGGTTGAGCAACCAATAATTTCTTTCCAGGATAAGGAGGAATTTAATAACCAGGATAATTGTAACCAAGTTTTCTAGTTCCATGAGAACCTTGTTAAGGTTGGAATGGCTGAGTTTGGATTTGTTGGCCTTGATAGGGCATTTGTGGAATAGTAGTTTGACCAACAGGCATTTGAGGAATGCCTTGGAATAGTTCCTTGGATATATTTTGCATCATTCCAATGTTGGGTTAACTAGTTGGTCCCTGTGTCATGCTCTGCATAGTTTGGTTTACTTGCATTTGAGGTATGGAATGACCAAAAGGTGAAATTTGTAATGCACCCTAAAGAGGATGGGAAAATGGGATTTGAGAAGTCCCGGATACCATTGGATTAATTTGTATTTGAGATACAACCTAGATAGGTTTACTCACTAGAAGTGGAACTTGGGCAGGTTGAGAGATGGATTGAACAGGTTGGCAAGTAGGAACATGGGGCATAACCAGAATAGGTTGAGAGGTTGGGGTTTGAGTTAAGACCAAACCAGGTTGAGTGATAACATAGGATTCCAAGGATTAGCAATGATTCTTGGAAATGGAGGACCCGTAGGAAGAGGACCAAATAGGGTGGAGCACCAACTCGTAGCATTTGATCAATAGATGGGGAAATTCCAACAACAAGTTTCCCTCCTACTAGAGGGTAAGGAGTTTATGGAGGAAACTTCCCCCTAGGAGGAGGGTACCTGATATAATGTGTATAAGATTGTTGTAAATGTCCCAATCCACTACGAAATGGACCATATTGCTTCTCCAAAGAATGGGTTGTGAGGTGTGTATAATTTCCCACTGTAGATCACCAAATAATGCAATATACTAAAGAAAAATACTTGATCTACTTCTACAAACAAACTTGAGGAAGCTTAATCGATTTTGAGGAAGATCAAATAGGACACACATAACAGAGAATGATAAATAAATCACACATGAACACAGAAGAATACTCTGGGAAAAGCCTCAGCTAAAAACCTTGATCTCTGTATTATCATACAAGCGGAAATATCTCTAAATTACACAAAAATTTAGCTCACAAGCTATCCAGCTCTCAGTATAATCCATAAATGTTGCTCATAGATTGAATAGACACAACATATGCCTTCCCTCAGTCATCCAAGCCTCCTATTTCCTTGCGCAGTTTCTCCTGGGTCCTCTGGCTTCCACCTGTGTGAATTGACTTCTCACAGAACTCACCAAACTCAGAAGTAACTACGCAATCTCCAAGGAATGAATTCCTTCTGTATGCAAGAGATATCTTCAATGGAATATTCCTACAACTGATAGTACAATGTCCCATCATCTGATCTCAACTAGGTCTCTGATTGAACTGACATGCATGAGTTATTTATGAGAGAATATTCAATTATCTGAAGTGCAGTAGTTACATGCATGCATGCATTAACTAACTGAACTCACAATAAGTTCCACAAACTGTTGGAACTAATCTAACTGGACTTAACTCAATTAACTGAGCTAACTAATTATAACTCAAAGTACAACTCATCCTGATCACTTTAATTAAGGGATAGCTTCCTCAATCAAGGAAAAACTGTTGCATGTCTTCACATAAACTTCATGTTTGATTTTCTCCAACTAATTAACTCAAGATGAATTAATTAATTATTTTTCAAACAACTACTAAGATAAAATTCGAATTTTAATTCTCAATTTTAGTTCAGGGACTAACTAAAATTGGAATGTATCCCGAAATGCTATTTATAGCAATGTTATTTTTAGCACTTCTATATTTAGCATTTCTTGTTGCTATTTTCAACACTCCCTCTCAACAGGAAAGGGATTATCAGTCACCCTAATCTTGTCTCTGTGGAACTCAAATTTGCATTTTGATAATGCCTTAGTCAAAATATTTGCATCCTATTCCTTGATTGAAACATATAGCAACAACATGATCCTCTTCACCACATGGTCTCGAAGATGATGATACTAGATATAGATGTGCTTGGACCTGTCATGAAATACTAGATTCTCAGATAGTTTGATGCAACTCTGATTATCGCAATAGATCACAGTTGGATCCATCCTCTAACCAAACAATCCAACTAGAATTTTTTACATCCAAATGGCCTCACATGCTACCTAACTGGCAACCATCTAATCAGCCTCTACTGAGCTAAGTGCAACTGACCTCTGTTTCCTACTATACCAAGAAACTGTAGCTGAACCAAGGTTGAAAATTCCTCTTGAAGTGCTCTTCTGGTCTGATGGACTCCCTACCCAATCTACATCGGTGAAGCCCTGAAGCTTCAATCCCTCTGTCCATTTGTACCATAATCCATACTGAGATGTGCCTCTGAGGTATCTTAGCACATGCTTTGTTGCCTTCTAAAATAGCTTGGTAGGCTGAACCATAGCTTGACTTAGCTAGTTCACCACAAAGCACAAATCTGGTCGTGTGTTCACTAGATACATCAATGAACCCACAAGCTACTGATAAATAGTAGCATCTACTACCTCACCTAAAGTATCATCCTCCTTCCTCTAGTTACCAGCTAGAGGAGTCTACATGGGCTTGCACTTCTCCATGTGGAATCACCTGAGTATCTCATTGGCATACTTTCCTTGAGACACAAACACTTCCCCATCCTTATGCCACACTTCCATGCCTAGAAAGTAGTGCATAAGACCCATGTATTTCATCTCAAACTCTCTTTCAAGGTCCTCCTTGCAAGAATTGATCAACTGATCATCACCTGTCAATATCAGATTATCAACATAAAGAACAATTATCAATGGCTTACCTTCTACCATGATGCGGTAAAGGTTCGCATCCGCTTCACTCTTTGTGAAGCCCAACCCAGTGAAATAGTTTTCGATCCTAGTGTACCAAGCACGAGCTTCAATCCCCGTACAAAGCTCTCTTGAGTCAGCACACATGTGACTCACAATCAAAGTGTAGGAAATTCCCACTGTAGATCAATATATTATGCAATAGACTAAAACAAAATACAATATCTACTTCTACAACAAACTTTGTGGAAGCTTAATCGAATATGATCAAGATAAATTAGAACACATATAATTGAGAATGAGAAATCAATCACACATGAACACAAAAGAATACTCTAGGGAAAGCCTCAGCTAAAAACCTCACTATCTGTATTATCATACAAGTGGAAAAATGTTTAGATTACAAAAAGAATCAACTCACAAGCTATCATGCTCTCTCTGCAATCCAACTATTTCTCATAGATAGTCAAAGGCTCTCATAACCTTCTCCTCTACCCTCCAAGCCTCATATTTCCTTGCACAGTGTTTCTTGGGATCTAGTGCTTCCACTTGTGTGAATTCCCACCTCACACTGCTCACTTGGCTTAGAAATAATTGCACAAACCTGAAGGAGATAAATCCTTCTACATGGATAAGTTTCCTTTATAGAAAAAAATACGTCCAACTGATAGTACATTGTCCCTCCTCTGATCTCAACGGGGTCTCTGACAGAATTGACATGCATGAATTATTTATGAGAGAATATTTAGTTATCTGAAGTGCAGCAGTTACATGCATGCATGCATTAACTAGTTGAACTCACAATTAGTTCAACAAATTATTTGAACTAATCTAACTGGACTTAACTCAGTTAATTGAGCTAACTAATTACAACTCAAATTACAACTCATCCTTATCTCTTTAACTTATGGATAAATTCCTCAATTAATGGAGAAATTATTATATGTCCCCACATAGACTTCATGTTTGATTTTCTACAGCTAATTAACTCATGGTGAATTAATTAATTATTTTACAAATAGCTGCTAAGATCAAATTCAAATTTTACTTCTCAATTTTAGTTCATGGACTAACTAAAAATTGTAATCCATCCCAAAATGCTATTTATAGAAATGTTATTTTTAGCACTTTCATTTTTTCATTCCTTGTTGCTATCTCCAACACTGGTACCCGAACTGCTATTTATATCAGTGCTATTTTTAGCACTTCTATTTTTAGCATTTCTTGTTACCATTTTCAACACTCCCTCTCAACAAAAAAGGCATTCAACTCGAACCCGATCCTGGACCTTTGGAATGTTATGCATGCAACACTTCTCCCAAGTGTGGTTGCTCCAGCAACTCTAGAAACAAAAAAATCTCCCAACTGACTTCTTTGTTGGGCTAGCAACATACTCTGATGTTGAAACTTCATCTGCCTCTGACAAGTTCTCCCTCTCTGACATCTGAGCTGCTACAACACTCCATGCATCTCGCACCATTGCACACCTCTCTGTGCCATCATGCACTAGTGCAACACTCCTGTTGATGAGCCTCATAAATGGGTAATTGTTTGGGCTCATTTTACCTCCTAACCTAGTCAAATCAACCATTCTCTTAGCTTATTGTATGATTTTCTGATTATATTTATGCTTATAGGGTGAGTTGAGTTAGTTATTATGCCATGTGGT
>APFE031470387.1:0-20913 GCA_000404065.3 Pinus taeda | reverse complement strand
GTATGATTTTCTGATTATATTTATGCTTATAGGGTGAGTTGAGTTAGTTATTATGCCATGTGGTCTAACATGTATTTAATGCAGATTATTGATGGATTTTAAGGTCAAAGTCAAGGATCTAGTGGTCAAATTGTAGCAATAATTTGAAGTAGAAAAGAGGAGAGGACTTATAGGAGGGAATCCCCCTCATTCATTTCTCCTCACTTCGAATTCCCCTTCATTCAGCTAAGAGTACAAGAAGCGAAATCATGCACTAGAAGGCAACCGAGCAAGTGGAAGATGATTGACCGTTATCTCGAGTTTTGGAGCCAAGCCTCCTTGATTTTAAGGAAGTTGTTGGTAGATTTAGATGTATAAGTAGAGAGGCCTAGGGCCTCACTATGGTCTACCTTTTGCTGGTGTAAACTCTGCTCAAACTTCAAGCTTATTATTTTGTGACTGTTTTATGTAATCTTGTTATTTTTGGATAATGAATATGGAATCCTTTTTGATCTAGTACTGAGTTACCTTAGAGGGCTGAAGCTCTTGGGTTAGGGCCTAATTCAAGCAGCCAAGCTTCTCTTTATTTGTATTTGTGTGATTTACTTCAGTTTGTAGATTAGTTTGTTGTTAGATGTATTTCTCTTATGGTTAAGAATAGGTTGCTTTTGATGATTTAGTAGCTTGCTCCCCTTTGTAATTTCTATAGCAAGTTAAGCAATGATTAGAGAAGATTCAAAAGGTTAGCAACAGTGCCTTGGCCTCTCTTCCTCCCTTTCAGACCATGATTTGAGGCATAGACTCTCTTGTTGCCCCAAAAACACAGATTTTCCTCATTCCTAGGACTTCTAGTGTTTGCAGCTCTCTAGTAGGCTGATAGTATAGTTTTTCTTTGCTTTAGATCTTCTTTATCATGTTCACTTCCTGATTTTCAATAGCCCTTTTGCATGCTTTCCTTTCTTATAGCATTTCCCAACATTTCCTTCTATACATCATAGTTTAGGCCATTTTAATGAAAAACTCTGTTTTCCCTAGGATGCACTCATTTCATTGGTTGCTTGATTTTCTTGGTTTACTGTCAGTTTCTATGCAACATATCTCTTCCAATAGTAGGCCAGCTTACCATCAATCACACCCTCCATCTGATCCATGCCCTATAAGGTCTCCCAAACCTCACCTCAATTCTGCCCTAGTTTCCTTCACTTTTCATAGAACTTCTTCCTCTCTCCTTGAGCAAACCCAATCATCTTTCTCTCTCCTGGTGATTCATGGTAGACCTTAGGCACCCTAACACCTCATTCCAACCTTCATCCACCTTTTCGACCCACTCTCACATCCTCAAAACAACAAAAATTTCTCTCAGCCTCCTCCTATAGGCCTCCTATAGTTTCCTTGTTTTCCTCTTGTAGTTTTCATGTGTCCTCCTGTAGTTTTTCCTGTAGGCTTTCTTTTGAGTATGGGAAAATCCTCCAGAAGGCCACTTAAGACCTCCTAGGACCCATCCACACCATCCTAGATCCTCCCAAGCTCCAAAACCACCCTCTAACGCCACCTGTTCGCTGCCACACTCACACACAATAAATTAAATGTATGTTAGATTCACATAAAAACACATAAAAATCCAAAAATATGTTTTTTGCTTATTTACTTCCAAAAATAACATTATTATATGTTTTTTACTTCCTTGAGTAGGTAATGGTATTTCTTTCATCGTTTTCATAGTGTTTTTGCCAAAAGTAGAATTAGCTTGTTAATTAGAGTTTACTAGGTTTTGCTTTACATTCCAGTCTTTCTCCTTTCTGTAGTTAGAATAACATCTATAGAGTAATATTTCTTTCATTTCATTACACATAGAGCTTCTTCTAAAATCTATAGAAGTTGGCTTGAGCTCCTAGTGATCTCATGTCGGTTGACCAAGTGACAACTTGTAGTGAGAACTAGTACTTGTGTATATAGCACCGACGCTTCCAAGTTTGTTATGAACTACCAGGTTGATAAAAGTAAAGTTGGAAGCCCAGGAGTTGAAGCATTCTTACTGCAATACTAGCGCTCACCACTTTTTGGCGTTGTTGTCAAGGAAGCATCATAGTATTCTGTGATTACTTCTTTCTTCTATTTCCTATTGCAACATTCTGCTAATAGTTTATTTCGGCAAAAGTAAATTAGTCATTTCTTGTCTTTCAGTTCTTCATTTCCTTGCTTTTCTTTCCAATTCTACAAATTTCCATTCAGCAAGTTCATTTCATCTAGTTTCAATTTGTTTTGTTTGATCACAATTTCAGTTTATGTAGGTACTTTCAATGTAGGGAAAAAGAAACAAAAAACAAACCGAAAATATTTATTTTCATGCCTCGTAGGAGTAGAGATAACTTAGGAAAAAAATTTCCCAATACCCCCGCTGCTTCATACAACCAACCTTCTCTCTTCTTCGATGGTTGTAATAAAGAAGAGCCCTTAGGTGAACATCTAGGCATATTTGAAGAACCTATAGGAGAAGAAGAAGAAGAAAGCATTCCTCTGGAGCCAACGGCTGAAAACAGAAATGCTAGGGGAAATGAAGAGAGAATAGAGGGTACCTTCCCCATTTAGGAGACAAATGGGGACACCAAAATGAAGAATATAAGTCCTTCAGACCTACCTCACTTCCATGGTCTAACTACAAAAGATCCTAACACCTTCTTGTTCGATTTTGCTATCATGTGTCGAACTTATGACTATGTAGAAGATGAGAAAAAGTGAAATTGTTCCCTTCTACTCTCAAGGATGCAGCACTACGCTGGTTCATGGTATTACCTGGAAATAGCGTCACAACTTGGGCACAGATGTAGCAAGCCTTTAACAACAAGCATCGAGACTATTGTAGGTCAAAAGATAATAAGGAAGAAATCTTCTGAATGACCATAGGGAGTGATGAGTCCCTGGAAGACTATGAAAAGAGGTTCCAGATCAGTTACAAAAGGGTTGGGTGTACACTTTACCCTGAGCCTCTAAAGTTGGTCCTGCTTAGGGGAATTCGCGAGGACCTTTTAGACACCCTCTATCTATTGGCTGAGGGAGACATTTACCAACTATACTATGAGGACATAAAGACTATTTTTAAAAACCATTCTAGAGCAGCCAGAAAGACAGGTAGGGGGAGTCAACCCATAGTCAGTACCTCCTCTTCCAATTCATCCATTAAAGGTGAAATTGGAAACATGCTGGAAGACTTCAACGGTGAGATGCTGCAGACTCTTTCCATGCAAATGGATACCTTACATATCAAAAGAAAACAAGAGGAAGCAAAGAGGGCTTTGGCCATGTTATCACTCGGGTTGTTCCCCAAAACTTGTGAGAAAAGGGAATACGACCGAGGTAACCACTAACCAATCTTTTAGATGCAATTTCTAGCCAAAATGCATCCAGAGAGGGCTCTCTCTATATAATTTAACTTTGTTTATTTGAAGTTTTTATGCTAGTTATGATGTGCAGAGGTTTGTTTTAAATTTGTTTGGATGGTGATTTCAAACAGAGGTAGGATGCAAGTCTGAAAGAGTTTATTCCATTGGGCAATAGAGTCTATGAAGTTGGATTGCTGAGTGTGTTTCTATGATGATGGGAAATACTATAGAGCAAGATAATCAGCTTTGGAACAATATTGAAAGCTAGTGATTGATGGAATGTAAGCCAGGGGGTAAAGGGCAGTCAAGAATCCTTTATCATGGTGGTAGAGGGAAGGTGCATGAATATTTTCAAGGAGCAATGAAGAATTCCTTGGCAATTTTCAAAATGAAAGAAATAGTAGAAACAGAAGCATTTAAGAATTTATGTTTATGCTAGTTCTGAAGAAAACATAAATAACAGCAGGAATTGAACACAGAGTGTATTTAAACAAGTTCTTGGCTATTCTTTTTCCTCGTTGTTAAGATTATGAAACATACATGAGATTTGTAAAACATAGAAAACACAAAGACACGGTTTATAATAACTTATTGATCCAAAGAAAGACACAGGAATTCTGTAGCAGAGCTCAGAATCATCAAATCCACAGTTAGAAGGTCCAACAACAATGCATTTCAACAGCCTTTTTATTAAGAAATATCAGAGTTACAGCGCATTCCAAGAGGAGAATCACCAACCCCGAATACATTCCTTGGGGGGGTATTTATACAAAAAGAAAGTTTACAAAATATCTTTTGGATAAGATAAGAATAAATAACTTCCTTTAGCTACTATGTCAGAGAAATAAATGCAGAAATAAAGGTAGGAGTTATTGTGGTTGTGCTGGCTGCTTTAACTGACAAGATAGTTTAGACTTTTCAACCAGGAATTCGGCGGGTAGTTATGTCCTTAATTTGCCTTCCTGTGTTGTTGTCCTAATCTTTTCACCTTCTCTTGATTCATCTTTAATGTGTCTTGATCCTCACTTGAGCTCCTTCCTTCATATCTGCCACATGTCTTGCTATTTGACCAAGTGTACATAGGTAGAAAGATCCAAATTACCTAGGCAAAAATTGCAGCATACTCTGCCACCACTATTCTGTAGGCAACTGATGTCTTTTTATTTTTACAAGTATTTCATCAACCTCAGTATACCTGTAAAAGTTAGGCTTGACTTCAAAAAGATGATTTATTTCATGTTCTATAAAAAACAAATTTTCCAATTTGTCATATAAATTTTGTCCGGAAGGAGGCCCTGTGTCTTCTGAGGTGTTGGATGATGCAGTGATCTGATTTGTTACATACATGTTTACCCTGTGAGCATATTGTTGATGTGATAACAGTTTTTGATTGCTTGTTAGTAAACTAGGTAGACCCTTCTATCGCAAGTTTGTGAATTTCTCTCTAAAGGAATTAATGTCCGTTTGCATTTCTTGACACTTCCTTTCCAAATTCTATATAAAATTTCTCATTGTTAGGACCTTCTTCACTGTCAAAATGGTGTTTGTCCTATCTTAGATGTCCAAAGTTGCTAGCTGTTCTTTAGTCTTGGTATTCAAAAAATGGATGAGCTTATTGGCCTGCTCAGGCATATTTCCTAATGATGCCCTGGCCCTTTGAATTTTCTCTTGTGCCCTTTCTATTAACTCATTTGTTCATAGACTGTCTGAATTGATAGCCATTGGTCAGTAATGGACTGGCCAATATTGGTCCACAAAATCATTTTAATTTCTGCCAGAGGTTTATGTAAGGTGAGATCCTTTTCCAATGATTTCACCTTGTTCTCCAGGGCCTTCACCTCTCTCGTCTTCTCTACCACTGTTATTTTTTATTTGTCATAGCTCACTTCTATCTTGGCTAGTCTTTCTTTTGCCTCTTTGAGCTCTGACATTTGAGCTTTTAGCTCTTTCACTGCCTTCATCATTTCTTCCATCCTCATGTTGGTCTCAGGCTCTTTTGTTGCTATTGTTGTAGCATCTGTAGTTGTTGTACCTGTTGTTGATGCTGGCTCAGGGGAGGGATTGCTGCTATGTCTGTGGGGGGTGCAGAGACAATTGTTGGAGCTATTTCGAGTGGTTGGGAGGTTGACTCTCCCTGCTTAGTTTGTAATGCTTTCTCCAACTCTTGCTCTGTCTGCATTAGCCTTTGATTCATTCTCATCAATAAATCCATTACATCCTCTTTTGCTTTTTCTTGTGCTAGTTCTGTTGTTTGTGGATGCATGGTGACAGGCAGCTTCAATTGCCTTCTAAGGGCAGCAATATCTTCCTCCTTCTTTTTGATCAATGCTTTGATGCCCTTGGCATCCTTGGGATCATGTCCCAACTCAACAATTATTTCTTCTAGAGTCTTTATTCGGTTGTCTTTGGCTAGAGAAGAGATCTTCTCCAAATTCAATTGAGCAGATGTATTACTCAATGACTCTTTTAGTTGGTGGGCCAGCATTGCCTTGTCTGCCAGTGTAGCATAGACCATTTCACCCGTTTGTTTGTGCAATTCTATTTGGTCCATTGGGTGCATGTCTTTGGCAAGGACCTCTATATTGGTTCTTATGTAGTCAGCTACAGACTGTGGCTGCTGAACCTTGGGCTTGAAATGACTTAAGATCATTTTCTCCTCCTTGATGTCATAGGCTACCATTAGTCTATGCTATTTGGAGGGTGTCATCGTAAGAAATTGATCATACAATTGAATTCTTAATGACTCATTTTGAGCCTTAATCTCCATAAATGATTGTTTGATGTCTGATCATTTCTTGGCTTGTGACCTTAAGGAGGAGACTTCCATTCCATGTTGCCTCTCCCCTTCTTGTCTGTGAGAGCTAGCGGAAGTCTGTTGGCTAATGGCCCTCTCCCCTCTTGTGCTTTCAGTGATGTCTTCCACAATGTCCTCTTTAGGAGGATCTACCGTTTGCCTCTTGGCCTCTTGCTGTTCTGTTGACCCACTTGCAGGTGTGGTCTCTTCTCGGTCTATTTTCTTACTTCTCTCCTCAGGAAGAGGAGTCTGCAGTGTTGGTACCTCTGGTGCTTGTGTCTGTAGTGAAGGGGCTTTCCCTTGGCTGTGTTCTTTTGAGGTAGTTGGTTGTTCTTCCATTATTTCTTGCTCTGCAACTACCAACTCCTTGCCCTTTATTGTCCCTGTTGTTGGTGTAGTCCTTTCCTGGGCAACCTGTTGTGCAGTTGTGGCAGTTGATGAGCTTTCCCCGGTTTGTTGTGGTATTTTGAAAGACACATGCCCAAAAGAATCTAATTCAAGAGTTTTTTCCAAATTTTTCATGGTTTGTTCCATTTTATCTTCCTTAGTTAACTCTTCAACTAGTGTGCCCTCCACCCACTCATCTTGGTTGGCAAAAAAATTTATGTCAGGGATGCTGCAATTTTCATAGGGTGCCAGCCTATATTTTACCCTTCTTGCATTGATAAAGCCATATGGGTCATAGGGTACCCACCAAAAGCTTCTCTTGAGTCTGAGTGTTTGACCCAATATTTCATCAGCATCCTTCCATCCCTCTTTATTTTTCATAACGAAGGGGCCTAACTGGTCTCTAAGATTCAATCAGGCCTTTTTCTTTGTGCTATGGAAGTGACTCAGATCTGAATTGATGAATTGCCTGAAATATTCCAAGCCAAACAGTCTCATTGGCACATATCTGGGCAGCCTGTAGGGGCATAGCTCATAGCCATATATCCTCAGAATAGTGTGATTCTGGTAAAAGTACCAGTCACCTATTTTATAGTTTTTGGAGAGCTGTAGTATCTTTTTCATATCATGTGTCAGTCTAGGAGGAGGAGCTCTCATCAGGAGAGAAGAGACTGGGTATACAAATAAATCAATAAACTCACAATAAGAGTAGGGAGAGCTGTGGACTTCATGAAAGATTGGGGTCCAAAAAATCACAGACCTCCTTTCCCCTTTATGGTCCAATTTTCTAATGGGGAATTGGAAGATATCTGGCTGGTAATATAGAAATAGATGATAGATATAGGATGAATATTTAAAGATTCCCTCCCTGTCTAGCCTCAATAATTGGTCATGTATCTTGTTGGCAATAAATTTGGCATAGTTGTATTTGACAGGAGGGGGTTGCCCTGGGGTAAAGATAGACATCATAACCAGTATGGTTTCATCAATATGCTCACTTGTCTTGAACCCCAGAACAAAAGATATCATATCAACAACTAATCTACCCACTTCAGTGAAAGAGGCATAGTGAAAAGGAGGTTGCTCCTTAGGCTGGCGATTTGCTCTCATGAACACTTTGGCAATTCTGGTTATCTCTAAGCTGGAGAGTTTGGGACCTTCATCCAAAAAGAACTTCATGGTAAGAGGAAACTGGAGGTGGTTTGGTTTGAAGTTCAGCATCTGATTTATAGAGTCAGGAGTGATATGAAAAAGGGTAGTCCCGGATGGACTCTTAACTGCCCTGTTTGTTGGCTCATAGTTCTCACCACAGAGGTGAATGATCTCAGGGAATATATTCACAGAGGGGAGATAGTATCTGGGTAGATTTGATTCCCAAATGCCATAGACATAATTTTGATTTAAGTAACTATTTCTGAGCTCACAGACTGCTTGCAAATGGTTTTGGTATCCTACTAGGTTTTGGATTAGATAGTCTCTATCAACCAAGGGCAAATGTTCCAACTTTTTGTGGGGTGCATTAAAGGGAGTGATGTTCAAGGCCATTGGACCTTCCATGTCTAAGCTCTGTTGCCTTTAAAATTGGAATTTTGGCTCTGTACAAGAAAAATGGGTGAAACAATGGCTCTGTGGATTTCTCCGGGATTTTCACCGTTGAAACTGGTTTGTTAATTTTAATTTAGCTGTGGATTGAAGTTAGCTGGAGAAACAGGACTTATGGGCTTCTTTGGCACAATGGGCTATAATTATGACCAAAAGGCAGCTTTGAGGGTTTCTTGGAGAGTTTGCAGGGCCGAACGAGCTCAATTTTAGCTCACTATGTGATTTTGTGGTGAATTTAGCAAGACAGAGGTTATGGGATAATTTGGGTAGCAACACAGTGTTACTTTTTCAATTTTATAGGTGTTGTGGGAAATTTTATAATAAAATCCAATAAAAATAGGGTCAGGCACAATTGGTTGTAAATACCTATTTTCTCGGTGGAATGGCCGATTTGCAGGTGACCAGGTGGGATGAGGCGCCGAGCTGTGTAGTAAAACTGCTAGTTGGCAGACTTGAATGGCGAAAATAAACTTTTGCACGTAAATTCACATGTCACTTGGAGAAAACTAAGGTAAATGGGTAAAAACAATGTTTTCACCCCTTTTTACCCGAAATTTTGACTTTGGCGGGTTCGGGACGCTTTTTCTGATGACGTCAGCATGATGTCATTTTGTCGTGTAGCGGGGTACGGATGATGATATGCCAGGTGACGTGGCAGGTGACATGGTGGGTGACGTCAGCAAATAGGCAGGTGGCAAGGTGGGTGACATCATTAGGTGACGTGGGCATGACGTCAGCAAGGAGGCAGGCGGGTGGTAAATGGTATTCCCCGCACCGCTTTTTGGGGGAAGTGGTTTAGGGGGAGGGGGCTCCGAACACGCCGGTCGCTTGACATGCGTCCTCGGTACGGCGAAAATACCGCCCATCCCCCGGACGCTATATTTCGGCATGTTGGGGCTTCTGATATTGCTGACCACTGTCAGATCTTGCAACACCGATCGGACGGTTGGCGGGTGATGGAGATGGCGGTAGGTTAGCAGCAGGGGAACTGCTTTAATTTTTCACGGTTTGTAATGTTTTTGGTGTATTTCGGACTTTGGGTAAATGGGTTTTTGGGGGTAAAAATGCAGGTTTTCGGTTGTTTATTTAGCCAGAGGCCAAACAATTCCCGATGGGCACGTGGAGGGTTGTTATTGGCCCTGGGTGGACCAATAACTCCCTAAAAAAAAAAATTAAAATATAGCTATAGTTAGCCAAGGGTCGGGGTATTAGATTTTTTAGGGATTTTGTGTATTTATACATAGTAAGGGAGGGGAATATACATAGGAGCTATATAATAAGGTTAGTAGGTTAATATGATTATGTGGGATGGGTTTGTATGGTTTAGGCTAAGTTTATAGAGTGAAAACTTAGGCAAGGGGGGAATGAAAGGATTCCAAATGGTGAAGTTTAGGAAACTTTGGCCAAATGGAATAAAGACTTTTTACACAAGAAATGTGGCTTGTTTTGCCTAGGTAAAAACACATTTAGACTTAGTTTTTCTATGGGATGAAGTGGACTAAAGGTAATGAGCAGATCTCATTGCCCTTGGGGGGAATGTTAGTAAGTGTTTCTTGGGAAAATGGGGAGGGGAATTAGTCATGCTCCATTTATTTTGTAGCCACCTTGCCATGGTACCTTATGATTTTTATGGGATGGCAACTTGTTCCAAAGGAGAAAATTGCTCATAAACCCTGCTTCTATACCATTAGAACTACCTACCCAACCTAGTATACCTAACATTTTCTCTCAATTTTCATTGGGTGCACTTGAACTAGAAAACCCGGATTCTTCTCTTTTCTTTTAGCTGGCCTCCTATCTAAGTCTACCCTTATCTCTTCCAAGGCTTAGATTAAGTTGTTGAGACCCTTTTCTTCTCTTACTAATTACTTGTTTGCCAAGATTAAACTGTTTGTGCAGACCTTTATTCTCTATTCTAAGACAAGTGAAATTTAAACATGATTTAGCCAAGATTAGACTGTCTGGCTATTCATCAATTGTGACAAGAGTCAACCACCTATACATAGTGAAATTCTTCAAAATATGGAACCTTTGCAGCATGAAAAGGATGAACATATTTGGCACTTCTCTAGTCAATCTTGAAAATGAAATCTATTGGTATAGGAATCTAACGGGCCATTTTTTTCCCTAGATGCACCAGGAGGCATCCTAGGAATGAATGCCCATTGAACTCTATAGAGGTTTGTTTAGTTTGTGAAGAATATCATTCTACAAATAAGTGCCCTTCCTTGCCTGGACTTAAAGTTGTATACCAAGGGGCTGAAGGAGTCATTGAACAGATCTATTACATAAACCAAAGGAGGCCGCATGGACCTAGACCATACTAGCAGGGGATGCAAGGGGCATATCTGGCATACTACAACCCCAAAAAAGTCACCTCCATACCTTCTTCGAGCCCCCCTGCTCATCCTTCTTGGTCCATGCCTCCTCCTTGGTCCTTCACATCTCAATATCATGCTCAACTAGCCCCTCATTCATTTCAATCCTATGCTCAACCGCAACCTTAGTGGAATGCATCTCATCAAGGGTGGAGGCCCCAATACAACTCTATTCCCGCTCTTCTACCTCCGCCAGCTTCCCAACCACAACTGTTACCTTCTGCTCCTTCAAGACAACCCTAAATGCCTTCCCAGTCAAACCTGAACCTGAACAACAGACAGGCTCAACAAGCATATAGTAGGGAACCATCATGCCCAACTTATGTTGTGGAGCTTCAAGAAATTAACTTGCGATCTGGGAAAGTTCTCCCACATAGCTAACCTCCACCCAAGTAGGTTGAGGAAGATAAAGAGGAAAGCGAACATAAAGTAAATACACCCTTTCTTGAGAGACTATCCATGACAATCTAGCCTACCCTAGAAGAGACTGAACTCCTGGGAGAATTGAAACATTTATGTGTGAACATACCACTTCTCCAAGCCATAAAATATGTGCCTATCTATAATAGTTTGATCAAAGAGAAGTGCTTTAGGCATCCAGGAAGGTGCAAGAGAGATGCCCCAACCATCAATGTCATAGGACAATTGTCTGACCCGATGTTGGGGTAGATAATATGTCCAAAATATCTAGACCCTGGAAGCCCAATAGTTGATGTCCACATCAATGGCACAATGGTCCCACATACCTTGATTGATCTGGGAGCTACCATTAATGTGATGAAAAAGGACACAATGCTCAAACTTAACCTCCAAGGCTCCTTAAGGAAGACCACGACAGTGCTATAGCTAGCAAACCGCTCCACAGTGACTCCTGAGGGGATTGTGGAAGATGTGATGGTCGCCATTGATTCTTGGGAGTGCCCTGTTGATTTCTTAGTTCTCCAGCCAAAGGCAAAGCTCACTGGGTATACTCTCATTCTGGGAAGACCCTAGTTGGCTACAGCTAATGCCTACATCAGCTATCGAGCTGGGAACATGACCATAAATAATGGGCACATGTCCAAGAAATTAATCCTATATCCTCCTGCCCAACCCTTGCTAGAACATGATCTACCTCTCTGGTTAGAGGAGGAGGATGAGCATGAAGTTTATTCTGCACCACTTTGTACATTAGAAATCACCATGGGGGGGAACCACAAGATGAGGATGATATGGTTGAAAATTTGATTTAGAATCCACCTCCTAGTGTATCAACCTTAGAAGACATAGTAAGAGAAACCCAAAAAACCCCTCAACTAATATCTGTGTGGCTAGCCCCACTTCTTTCCGTGTTAAAAATATAGAGTTCGGCCCAGAAAGAACATTCACAATCAATCCATCCCTATCTACTTCCTAGGAGAAGGAGCTATGTAGCATATTGATAAAACATCTAGATCCTTTACCTGGAGTTATAAGGAGATGAGGGGAGTTCATCCTTCAGTATGTACTCATCATATATACATCAAGGAAGATTGCAAGCCAGTCAAGAAGACTCAAAGGAGGATGAACCCAACACTTAAAGATATTGTTAAGGAAGAACTGCAGAAATTGCTTGATGCAGGATTCATCTATCCCATCTCTGACAATGAATGGGTCTCTCCTTTGGTGCTAGTGCCAAAGAAAAGTGGTAAGTGGAGAATCTGTGTCGACTATCGGGAATTGATCAAACCACTAAAAAGGACCATTTTCCTTTACCTTCCATAGATGAAGTGTTAGACGACCTGGTAGGGAAAAAAAAATTCTCCTTCCTAGATGGGTTTAGCGGGTACAATCAGATTCAAATCAGCCCAGAGGACCAAGATAAGACCACTTTCACTTGTCCTTAGGGTGCCTTTGCATACCGGGTCCTTCCTTTTGGTTTGTGCAATGCTCCAAATACTTTCCAAAGAGTGGCATTGAGTATATTTTCTGAATTGGTTCATGATGCAGTAGAAATATACATGGATGATTTTACTCCGTATGACTCTGACTTTCAAGAAGCTTTATCTAACCTAGGAAAGTTCTAGATAATTGTATTGACATGAACCTATCCCTTAGTCCAGAAAAATGTGAATTTTTTATGGTTGAAGGAACCGTGCTAGGTCATGCAATATCTCAACAAGTACTGCAGGTGGACCCCAACAAAATTTCCATCATCCAACGGGTCCCACCTCCTCAAAAGGTGAGAGATGTCAGAAGCTTCCTAGGCTTAGTTGGATATTATAGGAGATTCATTAAAGACTTCAGCAAGTTAGCCTCTCCTTTGTTTGGCCTCCTAGGAAAAGATGTTGAGTTCATATGGTCGGAAAACTATCAAGAAGCCCTAGATACCTTGAAGAGCAAGCTAGTGATTACCCCAATTCTCAGAGGCCCAAATTGGGCCCTACCCTTTCACATTCACACAGATGCCTCGAAAAAATCAATAGGATTAACCTTAGGAAAAATTTATGAAAAGTTACCTTATGCCATATACTTTATAAGAAAAAACTTGTCAAAGATTGAGTTAAACTATACTGTGACCAAGAAGGAACTCCTAGTTGTCGTGCATTCCTTAAACAAATTCAGATATTATATCATAGGCTATCAAACCTTTGTGTGCACTGATCATGCTGCAATTAGATATTTAGTGAACAAACTAGATGTAAATGCTTGCATTATTAGATGGTTGCTTTTACTACAGTAGTTTGATCTGACCATTATTGATAAGCGTGGTAAAGAGAATGTTGTTGCTGACGTTTTTCTAGAGTAAATTTTCCTGCAGGTGAAGAAGGAATGGTGGATGACAAAATGCCAGATGAACACCTATTTTCTATATCAATACTCTCTCCATGGTTTGTTGATATAGCAAACTACTTGGTTTCAACACAGTTCCCACCACACCTATCCTCAAAAGAGAAGATCAAAATAATAAGGAAAAGCGCCCCTTTCACCTAGATTGGAGGAAATCTCTTCAAAATTGGCCCAGATCAGATCTTGAGAAGATGTGTTAGGGAGGAGAAGTCTTTGACATCCTCCTAACCTGTCATGATGGGCCTTGTGGAGGTCATTTTGCAGCAAAAAGAACTGCCTTCAAGATATTGCAAGCAGGCTACTACTGGCCCACTCTTCATCAGGATGTGAGGAGATATACGAGCAAGTGTGATCAGTGTCAAAGGATGGGGAAACTCACTCCAAAGAATGAAATTCCCATGCAATCTCAAGTACCCTTTAAGCCATTTAAGAAGTGGGGCATGGAATTTGTGGGGCTTATCAACCCCCCTTAAAAGTAGAAGTAGGACATAATTGTGAGCACCAACTACCTGACAAAGTGGGCAGAGACAGAAGCAATCAAAGTAGTGACAAAGGAAAAATTAGCTCAGTTTTTTAGGGAAAACATATTCTACAAGTTCAGGTATCCAAGAGAGTTGGTCACAGACCAAGGTAGTCAATTCACTTCCAACCTGATTGAATATCTGCTCACACATCATAAGATCAAGGACAGGACTTCCACCCCTCACCATCCACAAGCCAATGGACAAGTGGAGGTCATTAACAGAGCATTGGAAGGGATCCTAACTAAGGTAGTGAGCAGCAGCAGAAAAGACTGGGCAGACAGATTAGTTGAGGCTACTTGGGCCTACAACACAACATGGAAGACCACCACCGGGTTCACACCCTATGAACTGATCTATGGGAAGAAGGCTTTGTTGTCAATAGAGTTTGAATTCAATACCCTAAGGATGGAAGTTCAGTTGGACCTAGACCTCAACCATGCATAGAAGGAGAGATTACTTCAGCTCAATGGATTGGATGAATACAGATTGCAAGCCCTTCTCCATACAGAGGTAGTTCAGCTTCAGAGAAAGATATGGCATGACAGAAATATCAAGGAGAAGCAATTCCAAGAGGGAGATTGGGCACTACTCTATGATTCAAGATACAATGATTTCAAAGGCAAGCTGAGGGCAAGATGGTTGTGACCCTACACTATGGAGAAATGTAAAGAAAATGGTTCAGTTCTAATCAGAACCATTGATGATGAAGCCATCCCCATGCTTTTCAATGGACATTGGTTGAGAGTCTACAAGAAACCCCTCTCCAAGCAAGAGTTTATTGAAGATTTGACTAAAATAGTGATGGTAGTCGAGCATGTCTTAGCTTCCACTTCACCCACTCACTGAAGAAAAAAGAGAGAAAAAATAAGGACTCAAGTGAAAACCTCCATGAGGCGCTTGAGTCCCATCATTCGATTGAAAAACTCTTCTGAGGTGGCTTAGTGATGTCAAAGAAAAAGGGGGAAAAGAATAAGATCCCTAGGTGAAAACCTCCCTTGGAGGCACCCAGGGTAGGCAATTAGGGTGAAAACCTCTCTGAGGTGCCCAAGTTTTTTTCAAAAAAAAAAAAAGGAGAAAGAAAAAAATTAATTTTTATTGCATTGCAAGTTTGCAGGAGGACTACATGGAGCTGAAGAAGGTGCCAAGGGGACCCTGACATTAATACTAACATCCATATCATATTCTCCACACCTTCCTCTACATTTTTGGCATCTCTTTCACCCCACTGTACCTCTTCTTCCAAAACTGTGTTTTCTACAGGAGGCTTTGTTTTTCTACAGGAGGCTCCTGTAGGAATTATAGAGAACCAAAAGTGTCTACAGGAGGAAATTTAAGGGACAAGAAAAGCTTCATGAGGAACCTATAATTCCTCTTACCATCTTCAAACATCCTTTCCATCATTTCCAAGCATGCATCACACTCCCAACATCATTATTATTATTTTCCTTTCCAAGAAAAAAACACAGAAAAACAATTTTCAGTTTTGAAAAAAAAACAAAAATAAAATGAGGGAAAGGCACAATTAACTCTACCTGAATCTTATCTACTATCCCTCCACCATTCATATCCACCTCTGGCATCATTCTCAAGCTCCAAGTACAACGAAATAGCTGAAGTTTCAAGGGGAGAAGCAGCTATAGGAGCTCCTATAGGAATTCCTCTAGCAGTTGATCCCATAGAAGTCCAGCACCAGCAATAAGGGACAGCACATCCGAAGGTTAAAAAGGCACATGCATCTTAGCTCTAGCAAAAGAAGAACCTACAGAATCACACAACAACACATCAGCAAGCAGAGACAACATGCATGAAGGAAAATGAAGGCATGCAACAAAGAGAGCCATAGCACCTCACAATCGATGGTAGCAAATACACTTGGATTAAAGGTAAGTAGCTAAGTCACTCCTCTATCTTCATTTGTGTAATTAGGAATCATACGAAGGCAATGAGATGGTTGAAATCGAAAGAGAGAAAGGTGACCAGTTAACTTGGCCACCTTCATTTAGTTGACTCCACTTAACCGAGATATCGCCCACACATGCGCACAGTTAATTCAAGAAAAATATGTGAAGGACAGGTAGTGGGAGGAAGAGTTAACTCCGATGCCGTAATGAGAGTATGATTATGAGGGGGGGTCATGATGACCAAGCAGGTGTGGATCAACGGTTCTAATCTGGGCAATGTACACCTTGCCATCTCAGCACTCATAACCGAAAATAGCCATAAAGGGTAATGAGCACTCCTCCCCATGCATTCTCACCACCTTTTCTTCATTTTCTCCTCGTAACTCAGCCACACAACAGTCTTCTTATGCTCCCACAACCTCGTATCCACCATCCTCCATTGATTTCCTCCATATTTTTACTCTCGGCATCTTCTACAAGAGCCCTACAAGTTTTCTATAAGAGCACCTACAAGAAATCTACACGAGGGACAATGGGCTTCTACAGGAGGGGTACTGAGTCATTTTGAAGGGAGAAAACATGATTTTTGGCATGAATTTTAGTATGAAGAGGTAGGGTTCATGAATTCCCTCTGTTAAATATCAATGTGAAAGAGTTTGCCTCAAATTGAAGATAAAATGAGTCTTTAGGAGGGTAGAAGTACATTAATATAGATATATATATATATATATCTATTTAAAAAAAAACACAGTCTCCTCTGTTTTTCTATTTCACTCAAAATTCTTTGTCTCCACCTCCATATTTGGTTTTTCAAAAAGAAGTATAGGCAGTATGATAGGGGGTTTTATGAGAAAAGAGCCTACTAACTCCACTAGACTCCATTCACATCCCTAAGTGGTGGAAATATTTACAAGGACAAACTGGATGAATTTCTTCGAGAAGTTTAGAGGGTTTGATGATGAAATTTCCCATGAATTTGATCTCTCTCTAGTCTCTCACACAAGAATGCATGATATTGTAACCATTAGAGGCCTCTCCATTGAAATAACCCCTAAATTCATTAGTAGGATCACTACCCTTCCTCTTGGGTTGCCTTAGAGTATAGATGAGAAACCAATTGGCCAGGCTGCCAAGAGGAAATTTTTCCAAGATAATGAAACCCCTGTTGAAGACAAAAATGGAATTAAGAGGGCTAGTATACCATATCCCTGGGATGAGGTTAGCTACCAAGTGATCAAATATATTTCTTGTGAGGGGAGGCACAGCATTGTTTATGGATATCATTTCAGAATCCTCCAAGACTTGAGATATGGCATGGATACCCCAGCACATCAAAAAATCAGTATCCCTTAATGTCTCCTTCAGTCCCTCATTGACTCTAGTACCAAGGTACAAGCAGGAAATTCAAAGTAGCTAGCTCACCATGGCCTAATCAAGATCCTAGTAGAAAAAGCCCTCCATACCGTTACAATCCTTGTAGAATGGGAAGTTTTCATAAATATGACAGTTGAGGATGACATCAAGGCATTAACCTATGATGTTAGTCCTGCTGTCAGTGAGGAGGGAGAGCAGCAAGGAGGAGGAGATGAAGCCAGTGGTGACATAACATAGCAAGAGAGGAAGGAGGAAAGAAAAGAAATAGAGGATGGGAGAGTTAAAGAGACAGAGCAGGAGAAGGAAAAAGAGACAAAAGAGGGAGAAAAGGAGGCAGAGAGGGCAGAGAAAATAGAAGAGTCCCCTGAAACTTAGGAAAGAAAAGCAGAAGCTACCCTCACTGCCCTCAGCACACCAGTCAAGAAGAAGTATAAGAGGAAAAGAAAAACCTCCATGTACTTTAGGGCAAGAAAGAGTACAAGAATTAAAACAAGCAAACCTCAGCCCTCATCAAAGACTCCCATTAACATTGAAGATTCACCATCTGCCAAGGTGAAAGAATCTTCTTCCAAGACACCCATAACCTATGAAAGGCGGACTACAAGATCTTCTACATGGAGGAGAAAGGAATTTCTACAGGACCCCAAACCAGACCTACAGAAGGCTAAAATAGTCCTACAGGAGACACTGTCCAAACTACAAGAGACAACTTGAGGAAAAGATAGGAGGACAACCAAAGGTGAAAGGGAAAGCATAAGAGATACAAGTACCTAACCCCCAGCCTAATCTTGCCTCCTATTACAATCTACTTGATGGAGGCAAGATAATCCCATAGAAATTTGCAATTCTACTATTTTTCGAATTGTAAAAAGAGAGAGTGAGAACGCATAGGTGGATGCAGATAGCCAAGTCCAAAGGAGTTGAGGATATTGACCATATGGAAAACAAACTCAGGGAAATGGGTAGGGAATTGAGTGCTCTCAGAGACAAAGAAGCCATTACAAGAAGCCACCTTGAGAATGAGAATGAATTACTAAAGAGGTAGTTGCAGGAGAAAGAGACTCATTTGGGATACATAGCCATGTTATCCATAGAAGCATTACAATGCAGAACACCAACCAAATCTTATGGCCTCTATCTGAAGTATCAATGGCTTCAATTCCAAATAAAAACTTTGGCACAAAGAGGCACAATGCATTTCCAAGACTATAGGCAGTTCATGGATTTGTGTACCCAAAGCACCTCCGAGGACAAAGCAAAGATGGCAGAGTTCTATCTACTCAACATGGCCCTCACAAACCTGAATGTGTGGGACCCCAATGCCAAGCTAGGGGATCTGCAATTAATGGCCATGGCATCATGGATGAACCATGAAGAATTGAGGGTAGCAGAAATGAAAATATTGTTAATAAAAGAGCATAATGAACCATTGATAATAAGATTTGAGCCATCAGATCCTATGGCACTAATCAACACACACAACCTGCTTGCCAATGACCCTCAAATTGCCCCTAAATATCTAGCCAATTAGGAACAAGCCATTGCACACTTTGAAGATATGTTTAGGCTACTTGGGTATGAATGTGTGCATGCATGCATGAGAATATGGAACACCCTACCCCACAACTTGCAGATCAGAGAATATCATTCCCCTGTGAGGTTGAAGGAGGCATTGAGAAGAGTGCCAATGTGCAAGCGCTCCATGCAAAGGCTGAAGGTCAACTAGATTGGCCTTAAACTGAGTCCTCCACTCATATTAGGCATGTTGGAAGGATGAAGAGAAGAATAAGAGTAGGATTAGTGGAAGGACATAGACAAAAAGGCAAGATTTTATAAAGAACATGAGTAGACCACATCAGAAGCCTAGAATGCTAAGGATGCCACCAAGGCCATAAAAGATGAAAAGATTGACTAGGTTGCTCAGAGGATGAGCAACACCTTCAGCAGGGGGATGATGATGAGCCTCATAAATGGGTAGTTATATGGGCTCATTTTACCTCCTAACCTAGTCAAATCAACCATTCCCTTAGCTTATTGTATGATTTTCTGATTATATTTATGCTTATAGGATGAGTTGAGCTAGTTATTATGCCATGTGGTCTAACATGTATTTAATGCAGATTAATGATGGATTTCGAGGTCAAAGTCAAAGATCTAGTGGTCAAAATGCAACAATAAATTGAAGTAGACAAGAGGAGAGGACTTATAGGAGGGAATCCCCCTCATTTATTTCTCCTCACTTCAAATTCCCCTTCATTCAGCTCGAAGTACAAGCAACCGAATCATGCACTAGAAGGCAGCCGAGCAAGTGTAAGATGATTGACAGTTATCTCGATTTTTGGAAGCCAAGCCTCCTTGATTTTAAGGAAGTTTTTGGTAGCTTTAGATGTATAAGTAGAAAGGCCTATGGCCTCACCAGGGTCAACTTTTTTCTGGTGTCAACTCTGCTCAAATTTCGAGCTTACTATTTTGTGACCATTTTATGTAATCTTGCTATTTTTGGATAATCAAGATGGAATCCTTTTTGAGCTAGTACTGAGTTACCTCAGAGGGCTAAAGCTCTTGGGTTAGGTCCCAATCCAAGTATCCAAGCTTCTATTTATTTTTATTTGTGTGCTTTACTTTAGTTTGTATATTAGTTTTTTGTTAGATGTATTTCTCTTATGGTTAACAATAGGTTTCTTTTGATGATCTAGTAGCTTGCTCCCATTTGTGCTTTCTATAGCAGGTTAAGTAGTGATCAGAGAAGATTCAAAAGGCTAGCAATAGTTCCTTGGCCTCTCTTCCTCCCTTTGGCACCATGATTTGAGGCAAAGACTCTCTTGCTGCCCCAAAAACACAGATTTTCCTCATTCCTAGGACTTCTAGTGTTTGTAGCTCTCTGGTGGGTTGACAGTCTAGTTTTTCTTTGCTTTAGATATTCTTTATCATGTTCACTTCCTAATTTGAGATAGTCATTTTCAATTCTTTCCTTTCTTACAGCATGTCCCAGCATTTCCTTCTATACATCATAGTTTAGGCTATTTTAATGCAAAACTCTATTTTCCCTAGGATGCACTCATTTCATTGGTTGCTTGATTTTCTTGGTTGATTGTCAATTTCTATATACAAATCTCTTCCAGTAGTATGCCAGATTACCAAAAATCACACCCTCCATCTGATCCATGCCCTATAAGGTCTCCCAAACCTCACCTCAATTATGCCCTAGTTTCCTTCATTTTTCATAGAATTTCTTCCTCTCTCCTTGAGCAAACCCAATCATCATTCTCTCTCGTGGTGATTCATGGTAGACCTTAGGTGCCCTAAAACCTCATTCTAACATTCATCCACCTTTTCCACCCACTCTCACACCCTCAAAATAGCGAAAATTAGTCTCATCCTCCTCTTGTAGGCCTCCTGTAGTTTCCCTATTTTCCTCGTGTAGTTTTCCTGTGTCCTCCTGTAGTTTCCCTATTTTCCTCGTGTAGTTTTCCTGTGTCCTCCTGTAGTTTCCCTATTTTCCTCGTGTAGTTTTCCTGTGCCCTCCTGTAGTTTTTCCTGTAGGCTTTGTTTTGAAGGCCTGTGTGGGAAACGCCTCCAGAAGGCCACCTAAGACCTCCTAGGACCTGTTATCACTCAGGTTGTCCCTAGTGCTCCTAAATAGGGATACGGTCGAGGTAACCACAAACCAATCTTTGGAGTACAGGTTCTAGCCCACCTGTAATCGGAGAGGGCTCTCTCCTTATGATTCAACCTTAGTTGATGATTTTAGGCTAGCTTTCTGACTTCAAGGGAGTGTTGTTTGTG